>CANYCX011923652.1:0-17971 GCA_948193385.1 Breynia disticha f. nivosa | reverse complement strand
AACTCCCATCGCTACCCAACTTAATAGACATCTACATCATAAGAATGTGACAAACTAAAGCAAATGATTATGTATGTTTTAACCATTTATTATGGACAAGATAATGTATATTTTTTTTTGTCTGAATCTCCCGGTATCCCGACACATTGGCCGAGACTAATCCGGGTTCGAAGCGAGAGACACGACTTCTCCCTCACGGAGGCGACTCTCCTCTGATTCGAACCTGAGTTCAGATTTTCATAAAATAGTTGAATTGTTAATCCAACCAACGCCTCGTAAGTACATATTTTTCTTCATATACGGTTGAGAAATGGATTCTTATCGTGATGCTCTTGACAAAAGTCATAATTGTAATATTCAAATTCATTTTTCCATTTTATCTATTTTAAATTAATTATGATAGATTTAACTAGATTTTTCATCAATTAACATAATTTATGGAACGTTTATGTTATGCTCTATATTTTTTATTTCAATCTGCATTCGTTGATGTTCATCTTAATCATTGTACTCATTGATATCCACTATTGATATCTTGTGCCTTTGAGCTATCGACTCGTGTATTTATCGACGTTTGAACTTAGTGTCCCAATTGGAACCTCTACGTGACAACTCATATCTTAAACTATACGATCGAATACACATGCATCCATTAGATCCCATTTTTCCAACTTATTTTTAACGTCTCTACGTGCCTACATACTCATGAGTCCCTCTAATGCAAGGTGCAGTATAATGCATGAACTGTAAGTGATTATGCTTCAACAAGGTCCAACATTCTGTTTTTCAAATACCATCATAATTGTACAATTTCATCAAATCACATAATACAATTATCACTTTCAATCAAGCGTAGTAAAATGAGAATAAATTTGACATTTTGGCAATACTATACGAAAAAGAGTTGTCTTGACTGAGGTAAATTTTACTTAAGATTCAAAACCATTCTACAAAAAAAATTACGGGACAGAATAAGACGAAAAAATCAAAATCAACAAATTCTTTTCAATTCCAATTATATTAAGACAAATCTTCAGATCGGATCAAAAATCTCCTCTCCTCTCAAGACAGCCCCTATATTCACACATTTTTTCTTATATATATGTAGCTTTTACTCCTAAATTAAACCACACCAAATATGATTTATCAACAACCTAGCTATCAGGATGATAGCTTCTCAAAAGTTTATATATTTGATAGCAGAGGAAAAATTCGTATTAATTATATTATAATTATGTTAAATTATTTTTTATTTATTATTATTATTATTATTATTTATGATATACATATTATTTTATAAATATATACTTAAAAACAACATCAAAGGTACCCACAACGTTTCAGAAAATTAATTCTAAATTTTAACAGCCTTTCGGCTCTGATACCAATGAAAGAATATACGCGCACATATAACACATATATATAAAACACTTATTAATTAACATATAATTAATTAAAGCATAAATAAAATGAACAGAAAATGCACACCTGGAATTCTGTTCAACACAGCAGAAGAAGAACGATACCTCTTTTAGGGTACGCTCGTATCAACAGGCACAGATCGTCGAGATATGGGCAATGTTTCGCACCCAATTCTACACCGAAAACCGAACCCGAGAGAGAAAACAAGTTAGTGTTTGTGTGAGAAAAAGTGCTCTTA
This sequence comes from Breynia disticha f. nivosa, assembly GCA_948193385.1. NCBI lineage: Eukaryota > Viridiplantae > Streptophyta > Magnoliopsida > Malpighiales > Phyllanthaceae > Breynia > Breynia disticha. Next base: position 16,311 of record CANYCX011923652.1, on the reverse strand, counting down.
CTTTTCTCTTTCCTCAAGTATGGAAAAATGTGGGTGGAAGAGAAGTATTTATAGAAGTGGAGGTACCATTTGGTGAAATGGGTTTAGGGTTTAGGGTAAATGGTACCTTTCCACGCATAATTATACTTTGGTCCCTAAACCAAACTTCTTTCTAATTTAATCTTTCAGCCAAATAAATTATAATTAAGTCCCTTAACTTAATTATATTTATTCGGCAACCCAAACGTCATGGGCGAAATAAATTATCCTTTCATACAAAATTAAACAAAATATATACTGTTAATTTTTTATTTTATGACATATATTTTATTAAATTTCGATTATTTATTTTAATTTAAATTTATTGAACTTTAATCTCATTTTTAATAACTAAGTTATATGTAAGCCTCGTAGGAAAAACTCAAATCACGACACGAAAAATTTTTGAATTTCGAATTTTTTTTCCACGATTTCGACATTGTATTAATCCAAAACACTTCAGCACTTCATCATTTTATAAATATGCAATGTGGTCCTTTTTATTACATTCGGTTAGTCCTTCCTAATAAATATAATAGAAAACTACAAAATATTTACGTTTAAGGTTCCATTTGTTTGAAGAATTTTTTTTTCTTAAAATATATTTTCCTAATTTTTTAAACGTCTGGTACGAAAATAAAATAATTCAATAAAAGTATAAGTTGAAAATTAATGGGAAAATAATAACTATTCTTAATATATTTTTAAAGAAAATATTTTTTTATCTAAAATATAAAATTATATTTTTCATTATATTTTTAAATATTTGAGTGTGAACTAAAAAATATCATTCCAAAAAATAAGATTAAAAAATTTAATTTTCACATAAAATATTTTCTTAAAGAAATCATTTTTCATCAAACAAACAAAGCATAAATTCCTTTTCATTCTTCAGGTTTCATCAAATATTTGATCCAATCTTTGTTAACATATTCCTTAGCGTTGTTGCCTTGAATCTTTAATTTCAATAATGGTAGATGAATTGAGTCGTAGATCGATCACTTGCGCTTCAGATTTTGCAAAAAAAGATGAGGGTGATGTTGGTTGGTTATTCTAGGTCGCTATGGCGCTCAAGTCAGTAAGTAATTTGGTAGATTCTGAATGAGAGTTTGAGTACCAGAGATTATGTACTTAAAATGGAGAAGACCTCTTTATATAGCCGCAATACATGAGCGATATTGTGATTAGAGGTATAAACGTAATTAAAGAGTGTTAATTTAATAATTTATGTTAATAATATTATTTGCAAAATTATTTAATTTAATTCTATGGTTCGACTTTGTGGACTTGGTCCATGTCATATCGCTTAGTTAGAAATATAAAATGAAATTTAAGACCGCATAAAAGATTTTTAAAACACAAGGATCATAGTGTATTTTGATAGAACATCAAGGATATAGGCCGTAGTTGTACAATTTTGCGAGCAGAATCGGACGACTTGTATGGGAAGATGGGACCAGAAAGGACCAAGTGGATTTGCGAGCACCAATGAGATATTTTTGTTAATTAAACCAAATGATAATTCAAAATTATCCATAAAGCCTTAAACTCCACTGATCTTTATCCGAACTCGATTTTCTCTTCTCACCAGCCAAAGAACTTCACCCTTTTCCCGCAAAAAAAATGCCGATCCTTCATTTCACTTTCGCCTAATTTCACTCTTTCTCCACAACCCAATTTCACAAATTTCAAAATGGCCCTTCTTATCCACTCCCCAGAAATTTCTAACCCAAAAGTTATCATCTTTAGCCCGAGAAAAATCTCTACAAGTTTCAAGAAACTAGCTTTGTTGAGGGTTGGGTCAAACGCTAAAGCTGAGGTTGGTTTTGAGGTTCAAAATGTGAGTTTGCACGCTCAATTCGCGGCTCCGGTTAAGGTTGAGACAAAAAAGAGTAAAGAAGAGGAAGAGAAGGAGAATTATTATGTGAATATGGGTTATGCTATTCGAACTTTGAGAGAGGAACTTCCTGAGATGTTTTATAGGGAGCTTTGTTTTGATATTTACAGGTTTGAGCTTTTTTGTGTGGAATTTTATGGAAGTTAGGTTTCTTTGGATTGTTAAGGGTCTTTTATTGCTTTTTTTTTTTGGTTTGTTGTTGGAAATTGAGGTTGTTAACTGGTTTAATCACTTGGATCATAGTTGAAGTCAATCGATTATGAGTTTTTTAATTCAATTTTTTGCTTTGGTTGTTTTTTATATTCTTCGGAAATGAATTGAATTAGCAATTTTAGCTACGAAGATTAGAAGATAATAAATTTAGAAGAACTTTGGCATTCTTTTATATGCAGAAGAACGTTTGGATTTTCTAACCCTACTGCAGGCTGATTGCTGGAATCTTGCTTTATGAATGAGCCTTCTCTGTGTATCTGCTTTGAATCATATAGGTTCTCAAGAAGTCTATGTTGGTGTTTTGATTTGGTAATTTAAATTGTGGCACTTGCAGTGTTCTGTGCAGCTTATTTTGATGGTTTGCACATATGTATGGAACCAAATCTTGAATGATTAAGCCATTGCCATGTCTGTGAAGCAATTGTTTCCATGAGAATCATTTTGCTTGTTTTTTCTCAAGTGCTTTTGCCATATAATAGTATAATGTTCTAAATTTCTGCACTTTTTTTATGCAGAGATGACATTGCATTTAAAGATCCGGTCAATACCTTCATGGGGATAGAGAGCTATAAATCGATCTTTTGGGCGCTGCGATTTCATGGAAGGATATTTTTCAGGGGCCTGTGGATTGATATAATGAGGGTTTGGCAACCGGCGGAGGATGTGATAATGGTTCGCTGGACCGTTCACGGCATTCCGCGAATCCCGTGGGATGGTCATGCTCAATTCGACGGCACTTCGGAGTACAAACTCGACAAGAATGGAAAGATCTTTCAGCACAAAGTTGACAACATTGCTCACAATTCACCTAAAAGATTTGGAGTGGTTGGTGTGCAAGAATTAATACAAGCTATTGGTTGCCCTTCAACTCCAAAACCAACTTATTTTGAATGCACATCTTCATCTTCATCTTTGAAGAGAAAATATTGTTGTTAAACTTGTATTGGAAAAGTATTGTTATGTGGTGAAATTTCATGTAAACAGCAGATACTCATATGACTTGGCGGCAGCCTCGTTATATTGTGTAATTTTGTAGATAGAGAAATATATTACTGAAGCATTTCTAATCCTGCCACTGTACATGGTTTTAAAGGTTAATGTGATCTAAATGGACAATTGGTAAAGACGATCTGTTATTTGGTGGTCTGATTAATATTAATGATCTGTTTGTTTGATTACTAACCTCAATTTCTATTTAACATAAAGGAAGAATATTGACGTGTGTAGATACGAGCGTGTTATCGAGGTTACAATATTCTTATTATAGTTGAATTAATATCATCAACAAAACTCAAATATGGAAAAAACAAAGTGAATTTAGTATTATTATAGAATAACTGAAAGTACTAAAAAATAACATATCCTAGATGAATACAAAGTACTATTCAAGTACTAAATTTATACACTACAATAGAACATAGTACTAAATTCTCATAATATAATTTCGAATCTCGTACCGCTTAATAGTACTAAATATGGAAATGAGAATCTAGAACGATAATAAATTTTCAATTTAAACCAAGTTTGAATAAAATAATATAGAATATTTGAGAATATCATTTATTTTAAACATTAAAATGACACTTTCGTGTCATATAAAGTGAAACGGGAAGAGCACCTCAGAGCATTGCACATTACAGTGACCAACTAAAACTTGGTAGATATGACACAAACTTAATAAGACTAATCACAATTTTTGAATAATTAATTACACAAAACCTACCCTTCAAAAACACTTTTTTTCATAGAAATTCACATCCTACACAAACCTACATTATACACCAACTACTAAACTACCTTATATTCTTTCCTTTTCTTCACTTCATAATAATTTTCTGGGGAAGATACTGTCCTGCCAATTCATCTTCTGGCAATATCTCCTGGCAGACAACTAGTTTTACGACAGAATTAGCTCCGAGATTATACCTTTCCTTAGCTTCCGCGAATCCTCTGCAGAGAACTTGTTCTACCCACTTCTCTACTTCTCTGCTGTCATCAGATAAAAATGCAGCTGCAAGTAACTGCTCCATCACATCCGGTTCGACGTCGATTGAATGCACTGTGCTGACAATCTTGTGGAAGCTCTCTGTTATGGTTTTTAATACTGTGGAGGCAAGAGCATCAAAATCAAATGGTTTGAATACCACTGTTCTATCCACCTGATTAAAGAGATCGTGCAACCAATTGTCAGCCGCAGCATCGTTGCCGTCATCTGTGCATTGTTCATCATACTCTTCAGCAGGAAGGTTCAAATCAAGAATTCTTGGTGAGGTCATATGCGCCCGTTTCGCCAAATCGAAGGTTTCTTGCTGCTCTACATTCTGGCTCATGCCGAAAAGTTTCCGTTTGTTAACTGTCAATGGACTAGACTTTTCTTTATTCCAGATAGAAAGAGTCAAATTGCCTACAGTTTGCTCAATTACAAACTGCATCGGCCTACACTTCGCTCTTGAAATTCTTTCCTCAGAATAGATGGAAAGATCTTGTCTAGCAGAGAGAACTTTGTCCTCACATATTGTTGAGGTTAACACAAATATTGCATTGCTGATTCCAACTTCCCTTCCATGCGAATCAGAAAATTTACCAGTACGAACGGCATGAAACAAGCCATCTTGAATCTGCACATCAGCTTTATCTACGTTTTCAAGAAACACAACAGACAAGGGTTTCTTGGATAGCTCAGCAGCAATATAGTCGACCACAGTCTTTCCTCTAAATGTTACATCACTTCCAATGGCCACTTGTTTGGAAGGCATCTGCATACGATTTCCTTGAGATGGTCTTAAATCTATGAATATTAACTTGTCACTGCTTCCATAGATAACCTCAGCAAGTGTATAAGCAATTTTTCTTTTACCCTGACAATCAGGTCCAAGGAAGCTGAACCATACATCCCCTCTCAAACTTCCACCCCGAGATTTTCCATTTGTCCTGTGGCAGTTAATTGTTTCGGAAATAACGCTTATAGCTTCGTACTGTCGACCAACTCCTTTAGTGAGTTCTCTGAAGAGCATTTTCGAGGAACCAATATCAGCATGCTCTCTAAAGTCAAGAGATGAGGAAGAAGATGATTGAGCCGGATGATTAGAGATAGTTTTATTGCCAGTATTGATATTTGCTGAAAAGGAGTGTGATGCATCCCGCAGAAATTTCCGATTACTAGAAGGAAGGAAGCATGTTCTCAAGTTTAAGTCTGTGCTTACAGAAATGACAGATGCTGGAGAAGCTAGGCTACCATCATGGATGCTCGAGCTAGAAAAACTATGAGAAGACTTAAGGCCACTGGAATTGGGTTCTTCATCTTTTGATGCTTTTTCCAATTGTTTAGATGTACTCCAAGTCTTGCCATCTGATACCCCAGAAAAAGGAGTACTCAATTGATTCCTGGAAACCTGCTGCAAATCATTAGCAATGTCCAAATTCACATTCTGGCATCTTTTTCCGTTTTTTGGTACATCTGCATTGCTGAAGCGATTTTCAGACTCAATATTCTTATCTTCGACAACACGAAATCCCACAACAGTAGGGAATCGAAAATGTGGAGTGTTTGGCCCAAGTTGTTTAGGGTGATGAAGACAGTGGCATGTACTGTCCCATTTTTTCTGCACGCTTGCAACCTTGGCACTCATCACCACTCCATCATCTCTAGTCTGCACTGAAAAGGTACAAATTTGGTTCTTACATGAATAATAAAAATTCCTAATATTTCAGTCAATAAACTAGACAGTCACAGAAAAACTGAACTTTGAGTTAACCTCTTAATAGAATTTATAATTATTGGGAACACATAAGTAGTGCCACCGTATCTTGTTGGCGGGAACAAACAAATGCCGCGTGTATAGAAACATAGGATAGGCCATCCATCATTCGGAAAATGAAGGAAAAGATTAAGAAAAAGATGCATTTGAAACTAAAACACACCTTCACATCCAAGGCCTTGCTTATGTTCAGCCGTCTGCAACCAAGAGGGTAAGCTAGACTGGTACTGATCTGCAACTGAATCAGTGAATCCGCCCCTTGTAACTTTTTGCATTTCTAGCTCACACTTCTCATTGCATAGATGGCAGCGGGATATGCACTGGTATGAACTACTTAAGGGGGTATCAAACTCGGATGGTGAATAAAAGAATCCACCAAGGGGAACAAATGATTCCATCAAGCTGCAATTATGGAATGAAAGAGACATAAAAAAAAAGTCGGGATAAAACAACCTACATATACTAGCACAGAAAAGAAAATAAGCAGAGATAAACTGGCCACTCATTGGTTAATTTTGAAAGCAGAATGTACTCTACATGGCAGGACAAAGAATTCCACGTATATATGCAATAACGTTGCATCAATGTTAACAAATTTACTCAAGCTGTCCATCTCAACTCCGAAGTGTATGAAAAAAGATTGTAGGGTACTGGGAGCAAAGGTTTCATAGCTTCAGAACAGAGAAACCAGAGGGAAACGGAAACATACACTCACTCACACACACACACCCAAGTGAAATAATGAATACAAGAAACAGCTCACATCAAATTATAAAGGATGAATGCTCCTTTTTCACTTCAGAAAGACAAAGATGCAAAGCTATACGATTTAAATGATATATTTATGCTAAATCATGTATAAACATCCACTTGTCCTAGCTTATGATCAATAATGAAGTTCTTATTCTAACGAATAAAGTGCTAATGATACAGCTAATTCTCAGCAAAAGAAATCTGTTCATGTGGAGAAAACTCTAGCAGCATCCTATGGCATTAGTCAGTCAAATTAGAACTCCAAGAATATTAGATCAACCTCATGAAACTAGTAACAGGTGACAGTATGAAACTAGTAACAGGTGACAGCGTGTGATCTTATAATGGCGAAGGTTTCTGCTGTGGCACTCAACCATATAAGATTCTATGACCTTTTTCGTCATGCACCAGAGCAAATGCTATAAAAGTAATCACAGATGTTCATAAAGCGCAATTCAATACATAAGTCAGACTGTTTAATGCAATCCACCAATTACTAATCCAATTTAATAATTTTGAAGTTGTAATCTACCCGAGTCAAGTCGAGCTTTGGAGTGTGTATGCTCGCCTCTTTAAAATTTCAAGAGTTTAAGTCCGAATTGAGCTTTTTATAAGACTCAAAATCTTGTTCATGTTCGGCTCATTTAAAGCTCGCAAGCTAACGAGCTTGTTCACGAGCTTTTTGAGTTTGACTTAATGAAAACTAAAATACGATATTGTTAGATAATAAAATTAAAAATTAACACATTTATTGAATATTAAGAGTTTTTTTTATTTTTTATATATCAATAAAATTATAATTTTTAATTAGTATATTATGATTAATCATAATTTGTTATATATTTTATTAAAATATAATTTTGTTATAGAATTAATTATTTTTAAATAAATTGTAAACATATTTAAAATGCTGAAAAAATATAAAATCTATATATTAATATAAAAAATCAATTATGCAATCAAGTTTATTTACGGGCTTGTTCACGCACATCAAAGAAGCATGTTCACAAACTTTTTGAGTCGAGTTTTAGAGTAATCAAGGTCGGTTCATTTATTAAACTAGCTCGAAAGTTTGTTCAAACTTAGCTCGTTTAATATTAAGCCGATTCACGAATGAGCTTTTATCAAACCAACACCAAGCCGCTCACAAACAACTCAGCTCATTTACACTTCTATCCAGCATCCAATCAAGCAAGTACTGACAGAAGGCAAGTTGGATGTGATTTCATAGTATTACAACTCTAGAATGTCAATTTCCTGTTCAGTTAAAAGTATCAATCGGCACGCATGAAGAAACTTTAAAAAATCTCACTTTTCCAGCTTCTTATTAATTTAAACAGGCAAAGATTTCTTTCGTACCAAGTACCAACATCACAATATTTAAGACAAAATTCCAGAGGATACGATTTAATACTCGGCAACTATATTAAATATCAGAAACAAACAAAAAAAAAACTAAGTTCCACAACAAAGATTGCATAAAAAAAAAAGCATACTAATCACTAGGCACAATATAAAGCCATAAACAAATAACTTGCATGAACAAATGAAATAAATAGCAAAAGCTAAAGATTTGAACTTGTAGGTGCAAGACAAGGACCCTTTACCTTGATTTTGGATAAGGCCCTGAAGCTGGAGAGTTCTTAAGAGAAGTAATAGGCAGAAGCTGTAAATCCCAGTCCTTCTCAATAGACTTGAACCTAGTTACAAACTTCAAATAAATGTCATAAGTTGCAGCAGAACAAATGAACCAGACCCTTCCAACATACATTTCCAACAACCATGTTAATTTCTCAACAAGATAATCCACTGTATCACTGTCACATCCGTCAACAAACACTTTCAAATCTCCAAAATTCACCATTAACCCAGCTCCTAAACTTTGCTTAACTAGTCGACCCAACTCTTCAATTCTCAAATCAATACATTCCCCTTTCCCATTCTCACCATTCACAAACCTCACTATATCATTCTCAACACAAACCACATTCAACCCACATAACTCAGCCGGCAAAAGTTGATCTTTTCGCTTCACAATAGCTTCACTAAACCCAACAAGTGTATCATAAGCACATACACCTATAAGCAGGGGATTTTTCCCTTTATTTCTAACCAAAACCTCTCCAATCCTCCTATAATTCTCATGTCCATTGAAAAAACCCGGACCCGAATCATCGGTCAAATTGCATAAAAACACGGGCGGCCCCTTAAATCTAGAGTAGTTAAAAACCTGAGGAAGTGGGCGTACAATAGCCAGCTTTATTTCGGTGCTCCGAAAACCCGCTTCAGAAAAAACACGACTAACAACCGGGTCATCAAGAATCGACAAAATAAGGTTCTGAAGCTCAACTTTAATGGAAGAAATGGAGGATGTGGCATTTTGCTGGTGATACAAGTGGAAATTCTCCGGTTGCCTTCTTTGATTGGCCTGAGACCTTTTAATAGCTGCCATGAGAGAATTAGAGACGGGCGGGTCATCACTGAGTTGAGTGGAGGGGAGTCGGTCGAGCGAAACACTGAGGCAGAGCTCGAGTGCTTTGAATTGGAGGCGTGGGGAGTAGGAGTTGTTCCATGCACGCGTGCACGTGTCGCGGAGAGACGAGTTTGGGAGAGAGAGCAATGCGGAAACAGCGTGAAGCGACGTGGTTTGGTGGTGGCCTCTTTTACGCGCTACTTTTACTGCTTGGTCGAGCACAACCGCAGATTCTGACGTTAAGCATTGCCTAGCTGTAGTCACCGGCGTAGGCATCGGCGGTTTTTACGATGAGAAGGCGTTGAGGGTGGGGCCGAGGTGAGGGAGAGAGGTGGAGTGCAGAGATTCGATATATAATGAAGCGAAGATCTTTGAAAGATGCCATGTCCACTTAGTGGACCAACATTCACACTCACAGTCCTTTTCATGCTGACGTGTGTTGTTTCATGGAGTGTCTGCTCTACTCACTGCAACAAACTCCACTTTCAACCACTCTAATCTCCATTTCTACTTTCACCTCCAATTATTATCGTCTTTTTTCATCAATTCTTTTTCTCATTCCACAACATCTTCTGCTTTTACCGATCTCTACTAATTCAATCATCACGTTTCCGTAAAATAAAATTCATCATTCTACAAATTTGAATTTTACCCCTTATTACTTTTTTTGATTTTAGGCAATGTTTAGATGTTGGTGACATGAGGGGAAGGAAGCTGACGCTGAGAAAGTTTAAATTTTTTTTTTTGGTTTGGATGAATCTTAGAGAGAGAGAGAGAGAGAGAGAGAGGGGTTAGAGTCACCTTCTTTATTTTAAAATTTTTTCACCTTTAATTTGAAAATTAAAAAGAAGTTAACTTTATTTTATTTTTAATTATTTATAATTTTAATATTATTTTTATTTTCTTTATACTAAAACTTTCGAGCAAGAAAATATTAGTGTATTTGTTATTATTTTTTTTCTCTGACCTAATTCACCCTTTTTTCCTATTTTAAATATCCAAACAATGCTTTCAAATCTTTTAGCTCAATTTTACCACTTTGTTTAAATTGATATAATTCTCAGCAGGTTTATTTCGGAAGTTGCATTTTTTAAAAATTTATTTTTCAGAAAATATAAAAATGTTTATTTGTCTTAAATTACATTTCTTGAGAAGTAAAAAATATTTATTGATTTTTTTAATAAATTAATACATATATTTACATAATTGTTCTCATTAACAACTAACTCAATATTTTATAAAATAAATTGAAGAATATAAAAATAAATGTGTTTCAACTTTCTTAGGGAAATTTAACTTACCTAAATTTTGCTAGGTAAGTAATTTCTCTTAAATGAGAAAAGTAGAATATTCAACTTTCCAAAAAGTTGAAATAAAAATGCAACTAAACAAGACGAGTTTTGACACTTCTTTGAGAATTTCAACTTTCCCTCTCCATTTACTGTCAACCAAGTAAGCCATAAGATACTCCTTGTGAGAGCGACTACAATGTCGACCTATACTACTTCTCGTATCAAATCGGTGAATCAATAAATCGAATTGGTTTAAAATATTGAAAAAATTAAATAATTTTAAAAATTATATATATATATATTATTTATTTATTTTAAAATTATCAATTCAAACAACAAATCACTGATTCAATTAGTAAACTAATTATCCAATTTTATTTTCTGTCTAATTATCAATCTGATTATAATAACATAGCTTAGATTATCACCAACATCCTAAAAAGTCCGATTAAAACAGGCATTGTCATTCAGGTGTTGTTTGGAAGTTTAGGGTAAGAAAGTAAATATGAGTGGGGAAGTAAAAAGCTAGGAGAGATGATGAAAAATGAAGTAAACTTTTATTGTTTAAAAGTTTAAATGAAGGGAAAGAGAAATGAGTAGTAAAACTATATTATTTATATGAAAAAATATTGTAATTTTTATTTTACTTTCTTTACGCTTCAAATTAGGAGGTAAATAAATTGTGAGTGAGAAAATTAAAGGAGATTAATTTTAAATCATTTAATTTCTTCTCTATCTCACAAATATTCAACCAAATAATAAAATATTTTAATTCTCTTTACCTTATTTTTTTTTCGTCTCTTTTATCAAACTTCTAAACAAGATCTTAAGTTTTGTGGTCTTGTTATGATATTTTATAAGAAAAAAAGGAAATAAAAATAGTAGGGAAAGAGAGAAGGAAGAAATCATTACGTGGGGAAGGAGAGCTGTACCTGTAAGGGAGGAGAGTAGAAGAGGTGGTTTCAGATATGTAAAGGCTGAAAACGACGGAATGGCATGCACCCCACACATACCATTCATCACCATCACCGTCAACTCAACGTCAAAACGAAGTCTCCAACATGTATACCACTCCCTCACTGCTCACAAATTGGAAAGCACCAACAACCAATCTTGGAATTGTTGCAAAAGAAACGCCACAATCATCGAAAAGAAAAGGATTCTTTAGTGGAGTGGGTCATGTCTCCCACCTCCACACTGAACGAAGCATCTGTGTGTTGCGTTGCGTGTGAGGGTTAAAATAAAAGGTTTCGGAATTCATATGTATGATTTTTTCGATCAGAATTCCTAAAATAATTAAATTTTATAATTTTTTATTTGGTGTGTTCATTCTTTCGGTCAATTATTTTATATTTACTCCCCTTTTATTTTTTTTTCTCTTCTTATTTATGATTTTTTAAACAATTTGTGAGTACAAAATTATGATAACCGAATCTAATTTTGTAAATTTTATATCATTAATAATGATACTTGATAGATTATAGTCCAATGTAATTACGACACGACTAACACAAATGTAGATTGAATATTGATTTTCTAGTTTAACGATGCAATATTCTTAGAACTGTCAATTCTTGTTAGACGCGTATTATTTTATATTATTATTTGAAGCATAAACTTAAAAAAAATATATTTATATCGTTCGTGTTATGTTATAAGTATATATTCACAAACCATGTTATTAAGTGAGAGGTCTAAGTATTTGTATTAATATGTGCATTGAATATTAAGTAAAATGCACTAACTCAAGTGACCCAACAAATTTCCCACATAAACAGTGATTTCAAACATATTTTCTCAGATTTTTTTTTAACAAAGTTTTAATAAAGTAACATTGATGCTTAGCTTACAAATTAAACAGTAATAATTTTTAAATTTCATCGTAAAAATAATTATAAGAATAACATTACTATTTTTTTATTTTTAACTTCACTATAAAGATAATTTACAAAAATAATTAATATTTTAATTAACAAATAATTTTAAATAAAATATTAATTTTCCCTTGATTTTTTTTAAATAAATCTGCAATGCGGTTGAACACTACTCATCATTATTTCATAGTTGACCAACATGATTTTTGACATTCCTCAACTACCTTTGTAATTAAAATAACTTATATAATAGGAAATTGAAACAAAATATATAATACATATATAATTACATAATTAATAAATAATTAAGCGAGAAATAAAAAGAATAAAAATTCTAACTTCATAGTCCATTTTATACCAGTGAAAGATAGTTGTAACTTCATTGAAAGCACACTCGTATCCACACAACGCTACGTGTTAAGGTTCGAGCGAAGTTTTGTCCCCGAAACTACTGCATGATAATTTAAATCGACCTAAAAACAAGGGAGGGAAAAATAGAGAAATTTTCCAAAAAAAAATCACAATCTGATTTTGGTGTAATAATTATGGTGGAGACGAGCTTTATTTATAGAACTATTGGTTTCATTTTTGATGAATAAATATCTTTTACATCAAAATAGAATTTTAATTACTAAACATAAAATATTTTTAATTTAATTCTCTTATTAAATAAAATATAATTAAATCCCTTAATTATATTTTTTCAGTGAATCCAACGCGAAATAACTTTTTTTTATAAACTTTCATAAGTTTTTTTTCTACTTTATCATCTAACAAAATGTAAAACTTGTAATTACGTATCATTTATATCAAATATATGAAATTATAGTAGAAGTTATTTGATTTTCTCACTCCTATTCTTAAAACTTTCAAAATAGGCAAATTTTACATTGTACATAGTATATTTGGTATCCCACAATTTCATGAAATTATGTTGAATTTATATATATATATTATTATTTTTTTGATTTAAAAAAAATGTTGAATTTATTTTTAATTTTAAATTCTATTATTTGGTATGATTTTTTATTTATAAAATTCATTTGTAAATCTAATTTTTGTATTTGGTATGATTCTTTAAAATTAACTCAAATCTTAACTTTGTAAATTCATGGAATTGATTTAGTTAGTTTTTCTTCATTTTTAAATCTCATAAAAAATGATGAAATTTGTAAATTCACAAAATTTTATATACACCAAACATACTCAATTATTTTCACATATAAATCCTTAAGAATTTTATTTCATTTCATTTACAATTCCTTATGAAATTCATTTCATTTCATTTGAATTCATTTATAAATGAAATCAAATTAATGTGAAATTAATACCAAACACTATGTAATTAATGGAAATAGAAGCAATGGTAAGCAGCAAAAAATTAAAAAAGAAAGAAAAGAGTAAAATTCTAATGAACTTTCACCATAATAGAGCTCAATTAGTTTTATTAGTCTTTAATACTCAAAAAGTTACTTTTATTAAAAACTCTTTCGGTAAAAAAATAACTTTTAGAAAAAGTTACTATTTGATATTTTGTTAAAAATAATTTTATGATTTTGAGCATAATACTTTATTTTTTTAACATAATATTTTTTATCAATTTTTAGTTTATTTTTATAAAAATTAATATATATCTAATATATTATTTTATAATAGCTTTTTTTAAAAAATGTAAGATATTAATATATTCTATAAAATTAAAAATAAATATTACATCAAAAATTTTTAAAATTTAATTTTAATGTTTTCTTTTTAGTTTATATTTTTATCATTAAAATAATTTACAAGATTTTTTTTATTGATTTTTTAAAATAATTTTATAATTAACAATAGTATTTATAACATGTTAACAAACAGTTACCTAATTTTTCTAATAACTGTTAATTGGCATAAAGTCTTGAACGCAAAATCTGCTTTCTTTAAAGCAATTATGCACTCGCTGTAGGGGTGGACGTTCGGTCGGTTCGGTTTGAGCCAAACCAAAATACCAATAAGTCGAAGTGTTTATGCAAACCGAACAATTTCAAAATAATTTACAAGAACATTTTTTTAAGTGAATGATTATAACAGAAAACTATATGCATATACGTATTTAAACCATCAAACATTCCTCTTACTATTTTTACAACATGAAAAAAAAATTGGTATTAAACTGTTTAATTATGTTCAAAAGGCATTCAACTTTGCTATCACATTGGAGTTGAAAGCACAATGTTGGTGAATAAGCCTTTTGGCATAAAGAGGTTATGGGATTTGTCGTGCATGGCCACCTAACATTCCCTGTCAAATTGAATCATAATACCGCTATAAATGTAGAGATCGAATCCACACTTAGTGTATGATTCGACCTTTTAACCAATGAATTCTCCTAGGAAAGGTCTCTCCATTTGTTAATGGCTACTCACTTTTTCAACGAAAACTAATTCCAATATGCTCACTTTGTTTTAGCAATATCTTCGCATGGACTTTGACCTTAAAACGTACATGAGATACGTTATTCCATGCCAACTATATATTCTAATGCATCACAACACCTTTTTCACTTTGACATAATATTGAATCGATACTTCTTGCACACCTAAATCGATGTTATTTGATTCGCTAGTTTAGGCTTTTCGTGGCTAAATATACACCAAAAGCTTTGAGCACCAATCATGCCTCGCCTAGAAAGCGAGGGATAGATGCAAGTGCCCTTGGGCCAACTATAACCATTACTAGCGACATTCTTGTATTATTTGGTAATCGCTTTTAGAGAAAGCAATGTGGGCATAACATTAATAATCAAACATAATATTCTCATTCACATTTAGAAATGATCAAATAGAAGATAAAAATTTAAACATCTTAAAACCTGTTAATAGAAAAAAGTAAGGGCGAGTAATTTCTCGTAAATCTCTGATGTCTCAATTAGTAAAGTATTTTGAAAGAGTTTTGGTATATTGAGTTAATAACATTTACCATAATTTGAAGTAGAAAACTTTATATATAATGCATCGGGTGAAAGAATATCTCAAAAGAATATTTTTTAGTCTCAATGATCATAACTAGTTTACATCACTCGATGAGCTTACAAACTTGAAGATCACTAATCGCTGGGCTTGCTTGTGAAAATGATAGATTCTAACCCATTTCTCATAAACATTCAAATTCACATAAAGTTAAAAAGGTAAACTCTCCATTCGAGGATCGACACCTATGATCCCATCTAATACTAAAATTACAAGATTTCTTTAGTTTTACGAGAATGAACATTACTAACTCACAAACCGAATAGAGAGTAAAGAGAATAAACTGCGACTGTCTTCAAATACGTTTAATTAGTTGTGGCACATCTATGGTTATATCAATGTTTCTCTTACTCTTACTAAAGGATTCAGATTCAGTAAAAGAAGATGTGACGTCCAAATTCGCAATACTAATTTTCAAATAATTAATGCTTTTGGCTAATCATTTTTTTTGGAACAGAGAAATATACGAGAGTGAAGAAACGAGAAATATAGTTTTCCAACCCTTAAACAAGGACCAGTGTCGGTCCTACACAAAATAATAAGTGAAATGCAGAAGCAATGGAAAAACGATTTACATACAATGTTGTAAATCACATTTATACTAGAATTTTTATAGACATACAAACATTAACAAAATCCCAAAACTAGGAGCACGAGCTTCTTCCAGTATCACACTGCTTAGCCTTGTCATAAACGAAGTCCCGTCGCTAAGTAAAATCACTCTGCACACATTACACAAACACACATGCACGTGAGTATAAAATATACCCAGTAAGTACACCTACCTACACTTACCAAAGTAGTTAATGCATAAGTGCTCGTTGGTAAGGTGTGTTAGGTGTTATAAGTGTTAGGAAGGAAGGAATTCATCCTAATCCAATATTTACTTCAAGTAAGCATTAGTGCGTTATTCATAGTGAGGAATCATCCTTCTAAATCACTCTTAACTTCAAAGCCTCATAAGCCATTAATACATTTCATTATTCTTTCCTTAAAACCTCCATACAATACTGTTCAATGTATGG
>CANYCX011923636.1:0-18598 GCA_948193385.1 Breynia disticha f. nivosa | reverse complement strand
TCCTTCCTGAACATGCTCTGTATGTCATCGCATGTGACCAGTAGTGTATTTCGATGCAAATAATCTCTACAACCTCTTCGTTATCAACAAATAGACATCCGCACATATGGAACGAGTTTAGCCTTCCCTTGCTTCCATCTTAGATGTCTACAAATGTGACAAGAATTATTCTCCGCGTTCACACCCCAATAAATCATGCAATTATTTTTGCAAGCATAAGTTGTTTCATACAACCAGTGTTTTAAGACCCGACCTAGTCATCGACTCGTACATAGTATTGGGTCATTGGTTCAACCGGTGGGTCACTGGGTAGACCGAAAAAATAATAAATAAATAAATAATAATTATTAAATATTATAATTAAGATTAAATAATTCTTAAAAATAGTTAAATAATAAAATATGTTCAAATTAATTAAAAAAACAAATTCAAATTCAAATCTTACCATTAAAATAAATATTAAAAATAGTTAAATAATAAAATATATTCAAACTAATCAAATTTTGTGTAAAAGATATGATAAACCATTGAAAGAAGCAACTGTGTACAAGTGTGGTGATATAACATCTGTAGCTTTAAATGTAAGGATAAAGTTGCAGTGTATTATTGGTGGAATAAGATTGATGGAGATAATAAACCTAACCAATTCTCAATAAACAACAAATAAATAGAGTTGCAGAAACACAACAAATAAACCCAACAGAAAGTCAAAAACACAACAGACAACTTCTCTTTCTCTTCTTCTCAAAAATACATTTCTGTAAACATATACATTTAGCTAAGAGCTTGAGATGGTTTGCCTAGAAAGTGGAAAAAGAACTGGCGTGTGGGATTATTGTCAGTGTGAAGTTGCCGTGTGGGATTGCTGCAGGTTTGAAGTTGTTTAGAAGTTGTAGGTGACACTAATGTGGGTTGAGAGGCGACGTGGGTTGGTGGAGGACCCGGCGGCGTGCGCGGGTGGAGGAGAGATCATTGGCGTGGGTTGGTGGAGGATTGACTGTCAGCTTGGGTGGATAGGGATCAAAGTTGTGAAAAAATTGATGTTGTGGTGGTGGTGGTACTGTTACTGCAGGGGATTTTTTAACTGAAAAGGAGTGCATGCTGGTTTTTTGTCTTTTGAAATGGGTATATGCGGGTTAATTGAAAACTGACCAGGTCACCGGGTCACGGTCCACCCAGCCGGGTTGACGGTTTTTTCGGGTTTTAACACAAAATGGTCTTTATAGCAAACCCGACCCGGGTCACCGGCCGGGTCACTAGTTTTCAGGTCCGACCGGCCGAGTCGGGCTGGGTTTCAAAACACTGCATACGACAAACCCAATCCTTCAACCAATTTTCTAATGTCATAATATGTCTCTGGTAACGTTGTCTCCGGATGAAAAATGCGTCTTACATAATCTGACAATATGTCATATTCCCGCTCCGTTATTTTCAATTTAGATTTCAGACTAAGTAATTTTGTTGCTGTCGCTAATTGACTTATATTGCATTCAGGTCATAGTGACCTATTAGCAAATTCTAACACATCAAACATATGTTGAGCCTCCGAATTTGTGGGCTTCGACATGTGTTAAATGATTGAAAAATCTTTTGCTTCATTTTGCTGCTGATTATAATCAACATCCATATTGGGACGAACACCAAAACCATCGTATACCATCTGTTCCATATTCATCCCAAATTGTTCTGTCTGAAAAGTTGGAGCATCGTCGACATTATAATTTATCGGGTTCACATCATAAGTACTACTACTGCTACCACCTACATATTATCGAAACTTGCTCAATAACACATTAAACATTTCTTTTGTCTCTTCGTGTGCATTCTACCAATAGTAATTGCTTAAAAATCCCGATAAATAATATTTTCTTTAACTTTGTATGGACTTAAAAATTTTTTAATCTTACGTCTTGTATACAAACAACGTAAGGACGAATTAACGACATCAAAAGCATAATTCGACATGGAGAACTCCATGAATTATTCAAAATAAATTCATCATTCAAATATCCCTCAATAGTACATACATACATTCACTCATATATTTCTCCTAATAAATATAAATATCTTTAAAAATTATGCTAAATAAATAACAAAAAAATAAATAAGAAATATAAAATTTTAAAATACATAAAGCGTTCATTAAATTAACACTTACAGTTATATCCAATAAGTCTTTCAAAGAAGAAATGCTCTCTAAACAACAACCACTCCAAGGTATTCTTCTTCACGAACTACATATAACTCAATTTAGAATGAATTTTTAAGCTACAAATTTACCAAACTATGAAGCCATATTTATAGGAAATTCTGGAGGGAAAATTTTCTGCCAAAATAATGTCCACGTGGACACAAATCAGCGTCCACGTGGTCGCTAAAATGGAAGCTTTTTTGGCGCATTTTTTTCCCGTAACACTATTTACAGTGACCACTATTTAGCGTCCACGTGGACACAAAATTAGCGTCGATGTGAAAGCTAATTTTGGCGAGTTTTTGCCTCAAAATTTCCAGTCACACTATTCCTCCCGTCCACCTCATTAGCCTCCACGTGATCGAAAAATTAGCGACCATGTGGACGCAAAAAATTTAGCGACCACATGGTCACTAAATTCATGAAATGTGTCCAAAATTTTTTGTCGCTAAATTCTGGACGCTAAATCCACATTATATTGTAGTGGTACATAATTGGAATAGTAATTTCTAAACTATTGCAACACATTAGCTTAAATAAATAGAGAGGGATCCCTTTGAGCTATTGAAATTGGTAGTTCATTTGGCGTAAACAATTCAGAGCCAGTCCGTGGGCAATTGAATTCGATTCTCTAAGAACATGAATGCACTTAATCCTAGATTTGTGTTAAGGAAGTTCTAAATGTCCCAGATCAAAGCTTGGTTTCTACTTTTCCTTCTTTCTTTGCCTGTAGCAATAGAAATGGCCAATTATGAGTGAGACTCCACTATCAAACTATCAAAGCCTTTGCTTAAAGCCATCACACGCCATAAAGAATGGTCCAGAGTTCCACAAAGAGGGGTGAGCAATTCCCCAATCCTACTTGAAAACACCCCTTAGCTAGTCCATTATTATTCTCTTAGAACAACACCAACAAAATAATGTTGTATTGTTGTGTTAGTGGTTGCATTTACATTTGATTTAACACATCCAGTTGTTGTTTAGTCCAATGAGAATTGTGCCTATTTTTCTTAAGACCTGTCCAACACAACTTTTCCAATGAAATGGAAGTATTTACAAAGTTCTGTGTCCATGTGATTGCTTTATGATGCACGGATTCAAACAATCCTTTGTTCTCAACTAATTTATTATTTCTTGCTTCCCACATTTGCCAAGCCAAAATTCCAAAAAGAAGAGACCAATTCTAATTCAAGTGTTTCTTCCTCACTATTCGTAAGTTTGATACAATTTAGTGTGGGAGTTCCATGTAAAGAAAAACTACTTCGTAAGGACAAAAGGATAATAGATTGTTATACCTGTCTAGCTTTTGCACAATCCCAGAGGGCATGAAGGGTTATTTCTAGTTGGTAGTTACAAATAGAGCAAGTTGATGACTGAGCAAGATGTCTTCGAAATCTTTGAAGATCTGTCAAAAGTATGCCCTTATAAGCTAGCCAAAGGAAGGATATTACTCTTTGGGGCCATTCCATTTTTAGATTAATTTCCAGTTGTTCTGAGACAAATCTTCATCATTACTGTGTCTTTTGAGTATGCAATCAACGACAAATGAAATGGAGAAATTTCATGCGGTAGTGTATTTTCATATTTTTTGGTTATTTGGAGTTGTTGGATGTTGGACCAATGATGATGAATATTAAGTCCTTCCTATGTTTTGATAGTATTTGAAAACAATGAAATTGATAAAAATAGATTTCAGGCTGAAAGATACTTAATAGATTGACAAATGACGAAAACAAAACAATTGAATTGGTCAAAGTTGATTGTGGACAACTTTTTTAGTCAACTAAGACATGTTCTAGTTGACCAAGAACTATTTTAGACTCAAGTAAGAATAATTAGACTCAAGTATATATTCAGGGAAGTTTTTTAGTCAGCCAAACATTCACCCAGTCTAGGGGTGGCAATTCGTGTTGGCGGGTCATAATCATGTTAGTGATTTTTTCTATCAAATATCACTATTTATGACATAAAAACTACAAAAATAAAATTTGTGTTATTCATGTCGTGTCTAATCATGTACTCATTAATCGTGTTATCGTATCAGAAATTGTCAGCCCGGTCGATTAAACTGGTGATTTTCTTTAAAAATTAACTACAATGACTAGTTGGTGAAAAAACACATGTTTAATCGACATAATCACCAACAAATCAAACTTAGGGCGGCTTGATAATGATTGAAGTTCAAATTTTGAATGTTGTCTGTCTGAAGAGGACTTGTTAATCAACCAGTCACATTCTTAGTCTACCAGAGAAACTTATTAGTCGATCAGGACAACTGCTACTCAAGTAGACCAACAGTGTATTTTATCAAAATAGGTGCTACTCGAGTAGACCAACAGTGTATTTTATCAAAATAAGTACTGGAATGAAAGCTACTCAACTGCAAAAATTGCTAGCCAACCAGAACATCAATTTACTCAAGTATAATAATTTTTAGTCAACCAGAATTGAAGTTGCTAGTCGATAGTACTTGGGCTAGTCGACCAGAAAGTGCTCTGCAGTAAACTTCATTATTTTTAAGACTTTTAATTGGGACATACTTTTCACCTAACTTTCATATTTTTAATAGTATGTATAAAAGACTCAAGTATCAGAAGAAAGAGACAAAGACTACCATTTACAAAGCTTCAAAAGATTAACATCAAAATTTTTCAAGTTTTCTTTGTTTTCATAAGTCACTTGTACAAGAGTATATTGATCATATAGTTTATTCTTTGTCTTTGCACAACTTTTATTGTATTGTCAAGTGTTTTAATATGGTTTGTCATTCTTGGAATGTAAGATTTGAGTCGTAAATCAATCAAGGTTGTAAGGTAAATTAAGCCATAAATTAAGTGTGTAAAGAAATTCTCACTGAGCTTGAGAGTGAGGTAATAGTGAAGAGTTTTCCAAAATTCTAAGTGGGAGCTTAGGTAATGGATGTAGGTGTTAGGGCCGAACCATTCTACATTTTGAGTCATTGTCTTATCTCCTTATTTGAGCAAAAAAATTCCATTATCAATAGCTCTATTCAACTCCCCCTCCTTCTAGAGCTATTTATGATTCTACATGGTAAGGGAGCTCTACTTCCTTGAAAATTCGCCAGAATTCCATGTGAGAGAAGTTGGACAACTTGATTTAGTCCAGTCTGGTACATTTTTGAAACAAAAATATGGATGTTGGATATCTCACGTGTCATTAACAAGTTGATTAGAGGGCCTCATCCTTTGACCCAATCATCCATCCAAAATTTGGTTGTCTGTCCATTGTCAATTGACCAAGTAGTAACTTGAGCAACCATATCAATCGACTTTAGGATACTTCTCTAAATAGGCGATAAGTTTGTCCTTCGAAACCCTATGAAGTTATGTTCTCTCTCTTTGCCATATTTGTTCCATAGGAGCCTACTCCACAAAGCTTTTGGCTCTTGCTGTGATCTCTAATGTAGCTTAACAATGAAAGCTTAGTTAATGGCAGTAGCCAGTTTAAGGCCCAATCCTACCTCATTCTTCTTCTCACAAACTGCACCCCATTTGACTAGGTGAATTTTCTTCATATCTATTAAACATCCCAAAAGGGATTGTATTGTTATATTATTAGGCTCATTACACACTTTTAGTGAAAGTTGGATTGTTTACACCACATAGTTAGGTAGTGTTGTTAATGTAGGCTAGTTAGGAGTGAGTTGCTTCGCCAAACTAAAAGCCTTACTTTTCCATCCATTTAGTGTCTACCTTGCTCTGTCCGTAAAAAATGTAAATTCTGTTTGGTGGGTTCTGCCATTAAATAGATTCACTCCCATATATTTACCCAAGCTTGCCACCTTCTCAAATCCACTCATTCGTGATAGTTGAAACCCAATTCTTCATGGGGTGGATTTAGAAAAAAAATTTTAGTTTTACTAATGCTGACTTTAGCACCAGATATTGAACAGAATTTTTGGAGACACTTTACATCGCATCCGTTTGGCTAAGTGAGCTCTCTCCAAATAATATTAAGTCATCGATAAAGAACAGGTAGGATATATGAGGATCGACCTTTGACACAGATATTAGTTTCTAGTTTCCTGCCTTAACTTCTTCTTTAATACAAAAAAGCCAATCTTTCTACATATAAGGCAAATAAGAAGGGGAGAGGATATCCTTTCCTAAGTCTTCTACCATGTTTAAAACTTGGGGAGGGTTTGCCATTCTAAAGCACTATCATTGACATTGAGGTGACACAACCCATAATTAAATCAATTAATAATCTTGACAATTCAATGAGGTGAAGGGTTTCAACAAGAAAGCTTTAGCAGAAAGCTCTATTATAGGATTTCTCAAGATGAAATTTTATAGCCATTGAACCCATCTTTTTACCTAACATTCTCATTGAATGGATTAATTCTTAAACTATAATAATATTGTTAATGATTTGTCTTCCCAGAATGAAGCTTTATTATTCTTCCACAATAAGTGTGGTCATGAGAGGTTGGAGGCGAGCTACTATGATCTTAGAGAGGATCTTGTAATTAACATTGCACAATCCAATTGGCTGGAATCAGGAGATTAGTTTTGGGTGGGTCACCTTTGGGATTAGTTAGATTAGATTTGCATTAGCTTCATCTAATTTACCAATATCATGGAAGGCAAGTTGAACCCATTTTGTAAGTGATTTCTTTAAGTGTTCACATTGACTCTAATAAAATAGTGCGAAGATTCCTTCTGTTTTTTGGAGCTTTGAAACCCTTCATAGAGTGAACTGCTTTATATATCTCCTCCTTTGTGGGAAGAATGACGAGTGAGAGAATGGTTAAAGGATCAATCTGAGGAAATGAAATCTCTGTCTGAAGTTGCTGATCTCCCCTTCCTTCCTCAATGTAGATTTTTAGGAAAAATTCTAAAGCCAAACGTTGGAGGTATGATGGATCAGTGATTCTATTGCCAACACAGTCAAATAGCAAGAGAATTCTTCGTCTGCTTTGTTTAATTATAGCACCCTTATGAAAATATGTGTTTTTATCCCCCAAAGTTAGCCAAGTACCCTGTGATTTTTATTTTCAAAAGACCTCTGTTCGAATAGACTTCTCCAACCTTAGTAGGGTACTGAGTTCCTATATTCCAATGCTTTTTGGAGTCCTTGTAGCCTGTTTAGGAGCTTCTGCTTGCGGTAGATAAATTTTAAAATTTGGTTATATTCCACTCCACCACTATGTCTTTGAATTTATTTAATCCTCCAGTAAAAGGAGTTAAAGGTCCCCAAGTCGTTCTAACCACTTCGTTGAATTGACTGTCCAAAACCCATGATATGTTTGTATTTAGGTTGGCTATCCAGACGTGGGAGAATTGGCGATGATCAGACTTATGTCGAGTAGGCGATCTACAAAAAAAAGAGGAAAAATTAATTTTCCATTAATCATTGCAGAAAAGTCTATTAAAAAAATAAAAAAATATTAGTTTGCAAAAATTTTTAAAATAACAATATTTTTATCAAAAAAAATCAGTATATTATACAATTAATTCAATAAACGATTAAAATAATTATAAGAAAAGATAAGTAAAAAATGACCATAACACAAAGATAAGACAAGAAAAGGCAAATAAATGGTAAGAAAGAAAAGATATAGTGATAGTGTAGCACTAAAATAAGTAATTCATTAATTTGAAAACTTGTCTCATTTGTCATATTGACACCTATACCCTAATAAAAACCATTATCATCTATCTCCTCATATCATCCTTTACAGGCTACCGGACCGGCCTGTTTCCTCTCTTCTTTTATTCTGGTCAATTCCCGTCGGAATTTGGTGCCACCAACTCCTCATTTTTAACATATTTATTTTCATTTTATAATATCAAATCGGCTTGTTAGGTAATTCATATATTTTTTACAAATTATTTGGTATTCATAATATTATGTCTTTATCAGGACATATTATAACATTTATATTAAAAAAAAATTCATATATGAAATAATTACGCATGGTAATAATGTAGTCAAAACAATAATTAAACACGGTGTAATATATAATTAGGGAATTATGAAGAATAATTTCAGAGGAAGAAGATGATAAAGAAAAAAGACACGGTTTAACATCAACATCATTACAATTAATACAAAAAGAATCCGAGTAATAACAGCTTACTTGGATTTGCTGTCCAAATGTTAACTAAACAAATAAAACCGAGTAATAACAGCTTCACTGTTCAGATTAAACCCACTGTTAATTGAGCTATTTTAAGCAGATTTAAGAGATAATCACTGTTATTAACACTTTAAAATTACCAATTTATCAGACGTGTTTTTATCTTAACACCAAATATGTTTTTATCTAATGGGGGTGTGGAAGGGAAAGAAGAAAAAGGAGTAAGCTTTGATATAATAAAGAGTAATCAGTTTTTGATACGGTAATATGATTTGTAAGTACACGTTTATGACATGATATAAATTCAGATTTTTAATGTTTATATTACAAATAATAATATTTAATAAAAATACTAAGACGATATGACGTCTAATACGAATTGACAGCAGAAAAAGTGGAAAATAATGGGGATTTAAAAAACTACGAGGAGAGAGAGAGAGAGAGAGAGAGAATCTGGTGTGGCTTTGAGCTGTGATTTAGCTGTCTCTTTGATGCATTATTTCTCTCCCTCACACATCTCCCCAAAATCCCTAGAAAAAACCCCTCCTCTCCTCTCTCTCTCTTCACAGATCCATTCCTCTCTCCCTCTTTCAGATCTCAAACCTCATCACCACTCCAAACCCACATTTCCTCTTAAACCCACATTTTTTCTTCCTGAAATTCACACCTTTAGACTGGGATTTGGTAACCTCAGATGTCTGCTGTGAGATGAAGAAGACCCATTTGTTCCATCCTCATTTCTGTCCTCTCATTGTTCTACTTTTTGGCACTCTTCTGTGCCTAACCACTGCCTCCTCTCAGATCCCATCTTTCTCAAAACATGGTCGACTCAGCGATGCTGAAGCCAGGTACATCAAGAAGCGGCAGCTTCTTTATTACAGAGATGAATATGGTGACAGAGGTGAAAAAGTCACCATAGATCCATCTTATGTCTTCGCAAACTCAAGACAGAGAGATGCTTACATTGCTTTACAAGCTTTGAAACAAGCCATTCTCTCTGACCCAAAAAACATCACTCTCAACTGGGTTGGTCCTAAAGTCTGCAAATACGAAGGCGTTTACTGCGCTCGAGCCCCATATAACCGCTCCCTCATCACTGTCGCGGGCATTGACTTGAACCATGGCGACATTGCTGGCTACTTACCCGAGGAGCTTGGCTTGCTCGTGGATCTTGCATTGTTTCACATCAACACAAACAGGTTTTGTGGAACTGTGCCACACAAGTTCAAGAATTTGAAGCTCTTGTTCGAACTCGACATCAGTAACAACCGTTTTGCTGGTAAATTTCCAGCAGTGGTTCTCCAATTACCAAGCTTGAAATTCCTGGATCTGAGATTCAATGAGTTTGAAGGTACTGTGCCAAGACAGCTATTTGACAAAGACCTAGACGCCATTTTCATAAACCACAACAGGTTCGTGTTTGATTTACCAGACAATTTCGGAAACTCACCAGTTTCAGTAATTGTTTTAGCCAACAATAAGTTCCATGGTTGTGTTCCATCGAGTCTGGGCAATATGTCAAATTTGAACGAGATTATCCTCATGAACAACCAGTTGAGTTCATGTTTGCCTTCTGAAATTGGCTTCCTTAAAAACGTTACTGTGTTTGATGTTAGCTCCAATGGACTTGTGGGTCCTTTGCCGGACTCAATTGGTGGAATGGTTAGTTTGGAACAGCTCAATGTGGCTCACAACAAGTTTTCTGGGAAAATTCCGGCGAGTATTTGTCAGTTGCCGAATCTTGATAATTTCACTTATTCGGATAACTACTTCAGTGGAGAACCACCAGTTTGCTTGAATTTGGCTGCTTTTGATGATAGATTGAATTGTATACCGAATCGTCCTGCTCAGAGATCTCCGGCTGTTTGTCAGGCGGTTAAGCCCGTGGATTGTGCTTCTTTTGGATGTGCTCCGTTTGTTCCAACTCCATCGCCTGTTCCTCCGACTTCACCGCCACCTCCTCCTGTTGTTATTCGACAATCTCCTCCCCCACCACCGCCAGTGTTTTCACCTCCACCCCCTTCACCTTCTCCTCCTGTGTTTTCGCCCCCACCACCACCACCGCTCCTTTCACCTCCGCCTCCTTCACCTCCTCCGCCAGTGTTTTCTCCCCCACCACCGGTTTACTCACCGCCGCCACCTCCACCTTCTCCCTCACCTCCTCCGCCTTCTCCTCCACCTCCATCACCTCCCCCGCCCTCTCCACCCCCGCCTTCACCTTCACCACCTCCTCCTTCACCACCTCCTCCATCCCCACCACCTCCATCTCCACCACCGCCTTCAGTATCACCACCTCCTCCACCGCCTTCAGCATCACCACCTCCATCATCTCCTCCGCCACCATCACCGCCACCACCATCGCCATTGCCACCTTGTATACGCCCTCCACCACCTCCACCGCCAAATTCACCACCTCCACCAGTTTACTATTCTCCTCCACCGCCACTATTTTCCCCACCTCCCCCATTTTCTTACTATAGCTCCCCACCGCCGCCACCACACTCTCCTCCCCCGCCTCCTCATTCCCCTCCGCCACCACATTCGCCCCCACCGCCTATTTATCCTTATTTATCGCCGCCACCACCACCTCCTCCAGTCTACCATTCACCTCCTCCACCAGTGTACTCACCACCTCCACCCTCGCCCAAACCTTGTATAGAACCTCCTCCCCCTCCTCCCCCCTGTATTGAACACTCCCCGCCTCCTCCTTCTCCACCGCCTCCAACACCAACTCCTTATAAGCCTCCACCATCACCGTCACCGCCACCACCACTATCTTATGCATCTCCTCCGCCTCCAGTAGTATATTCGTCTCCACCACCACCAGTTCACCATTCTCCGCCAATACACTACAATTCGCCACCTCCGCCCCCGCCTGTAGTTTATGAAAGTCCACCACCTCCGGCTCCAGTGTATGAGGGGCCATTGCCACCGATCATAGGAGTTTCATACGCGTCGCCACCACCGCCGCCTTATTATTGATTCTTTTGAGAGTTTTCGTCCTCTAACCTTTGAGTCGGTTGTAGAAGCATTGTATTGTAAAGCAGCATTCATAAGGGTTTGACTTCCTCTCTGAGCAATTCTCGTCCGTCGGCGAAAATGGTATCTCAGTAATGTTGAAAAGATTCCTTCTTTGATTGCAATTTGTACTGGAAAGATTGGAGGAGGTAAGAGGAGAAAGTGTCTCTCTTCATATTTATTCGAAATTGTTATGGAATGGACATTTGAGTGGTCAGTCAGGTTCGCATAAAAGAATAAAATTTGCAGACAACAAAGAGAGATTTTTAGGTTTCAGAGAGAAAAAAGAGTTTGTATTGTATAGCCATGGAATGAAGACCATAATCATCAGCTTCTGCTGGTTCGTGGATTTTTATTGTTATTATCTTCATATCATACTCTTCTCTTTCATTTTTTTGTTATTTGTTTCAATTTATAGTATAATCCATCAACATTTCATATGTATCTGATTTTCAGAATTCATCTTATTCTGTTCTCTTCAATTGTGTCATTATATACTTCAATTCACTGCATTTGAATCAATGTATTGAAGTTGTTTATCATGTTGTGATTGATTTGTTGGCATTGTGAATTCGATACAGTTGTTGGCTCCACTGATTCTGCTAATGCATTGTCAGAAATCGAATCAGATGCTGAATTCTCCGCCGGTCAGTCCGGTAAGTCGTAAAAATAGCGGGACGATGTGGTTTAGAATCTGATGTTAAGATCGAATTTGTGCCTTGAGTGCGCACAGTGTCTCGAAGTTGACATCATTTCTTACCGATAGACGAACAGGTTCGACAATAAATATTCCTCTTTTCATTAATTCTATAAGAGTGAAACCCTTCTTAATCATTAGAATATCCAGACTCATTTCTCCTTTTTGAATAGAAGATATAAATATTTCTTGTGAATAGAAAGAAACAACTTATTCCCAGCATTTTTGCATCTACACTTCTTTATGATCGAATTAACTCGTAGGGCTTGACTCTTTGATCTGTTGCCTTCCTTGTCAATGATGTGTTTCGTTAAATCTAAAAAAACTTCTTGTGCAATCAAGACAGGAGCTTCTTCTAATTGAGAGTTTTGTGGGACCAAAATGGCCATTTCAAGGTTTCCTTGATTGGTGGCAGATTTGAATCACTCAATATACTTTTTGTGATTAGATTAATGATGTTGGGATGAACACCATGTGCATTCACTTGAACACAGTTTGAATTTCAATATTTTCAAATTAAAACCTCTCAATGACGATTGCTTAACGTTCACACCTTTTCTGGGTCAATTTGTTATTGGAATATTAATCTTTGTTCCTATGGAATATTAATTCTTTTCTACCCCTCTGAAGCATCCTCCATGAAAAGCTTCAAAAAGTTCGATTTTTAAAATCCCTTCACCTCACCAGTTACTTCTCTTGTGAATTGTAGTTGTGATACGTCAAATCAAGAAGGAACCAAGTTGGCCTGTGCTGTCCCCATTGCTTTTGAACCATTCTTGCATTAAAAACAAACAAACTGTTACCCAACTTTACACCAGATCTTCGCATGAGATCTTTTACCTCATCATCGTCTTTCATATGGTTAAAAACAAGAATTTTTACAGAATCAAGATTAATGCTTCTGTCTATATAATGGATTTAGGGTCCACATATAGTTAATAACTGTTTAATTATCTTACCTGAATTTCCAAGTACACATGGTAGTGATTAAATTCAAAAGCAATGCAGGAAAATTGAATGATAGGGTTTTTAAAATGTAATTTGGCAGTTGCCGACACCATTGCCAATCCAGTGGAGGCACTGAACTATTTGTATAACAACACAACATTCCACTCTTTTAAGCACAAAAACTTTGCAAGTGCCACACAGCCATGGCCATGATTCCTTTTGAAGACAATGTTTTGGCTTCTTCTTCTGCATTGATAATAACTTCCATCTCCACTGTAGATATGCCCAACTCATTACACTTGAACAGGTCCCCACACCACACCATACCACTCCCTTTTTTTTGTAGAATATGTAATGTTTTTTTTTTTTGAAATCTGTAGAATATGTAATGTTAACCTCAAGCATTTGGGTTAAGTTAGGATTACACATGCAAATGGATTTGGAATTTACTGTTTATAGTTTCATAGTTTATGAAATCGAAATCAGATCTAGTCGGTATGGAGTAGTTCAATTTTATCTCGCATTTCAGATTCGACAATTCAAGTTCAATTTTCCATTAAAATTAAACTGTATGGTTTGGAATAGTGAAGTGTCAATTTGGAACTGTCGGTTCACCATGGAATTAGAACAAGAACCGGACATGGTCAGTTCCAAACAAGTAGTTTTTAGTTCGCCGATTCCAGTTTAATTTTTCACTTGTAGGTTAAGAGGACTAATATCGTCAAACACAATAAAAATAAATTGATAAGTTAAGAGGCTTATGTATTTTTGTGAATAGTTCAAATAGAAAAGTTTGCTGAAGCAACCAATTATGGCGTTGTAGAGTAGGAGGAATGTCATGGGATTAAAGACGTGTTTGGCAAACCAAAGTTTTTATAGTAGCTCCTAACATCACATGTCATTTGAGGTGGTACTGACTCCAAACAGCACCACCAGATTTTGATCTCTAAAATCTAAACTCTTTCCTTCCAAATCTGATTAATCCCTGCCAAATACTTCCACCTAACATTGTTACATTACCTTGTCAAAACGCGGTAACATTGTTTGGTTGGAGGTCATAACGAGGAAGGGGGATGAATTTTTTTTTCAATTTAAGGCTCTGTTTGTTTGGATGAATTCATTTTTCGATAAAATATTTTTTTCATTTTATAACATTTATTACTAACGGAAAATAAGCCAACAAAATTATAATTTAAAAATTAATGAAAAATAATAATTATTTTTAACATATTTTTAAAGAAAATATTTCTTTTATCTAAAATAAAAAATTATATTTTTCTTTATGTTTTTAAATATTTGAGTATGAAATATTAGAAAATATGATTCCAAAAAATAAAATTCTAACACATGAAAAGTATTTTCTACAAAAAATAAATTTCTGCTAAACAAACGGAGGTAAGGTATTGTTTTTTTTTTGGAATTTTTTTTTTCAAAAAAATATTTTACTAATTTCTTAATATTTAATATCAATAGAAAATAAGTCAATAAAATATAAAATATTAGAAAATATTATTATAAAAAATAAGATTTTAAAACAAGAAAAATATTTTCCAAATGGAATCAATTTCGGCCAGGTTTTCTTTGAAACTATACTGCACAAATATTAAAAATTTGATTTCATATGTTATATGCACGTACCCTTGTCCGTAATTCAACGGTAAAATGGGTCAACCAATACACTGAAAATGCAGGGTTTGATTACTGGCTTCATAGCAACGCTAGTGGAGACATACAGGTTCTAACCTATTAGTTCGCTAATTTTTTTTGATTCTCTGATCTTTGTTCGCGGACTAGCTTGACTCCTTTCTTAAAATTTGTAAACAACATGATTATATGCTCGTAAGTTCTTCTCAACGAACTTACTTATCATTTCCGTGTATAAGAGCATTTCTAGCAGAATCCTAAACTTACTTTTTTCTCTATTTTATCAAGTTTTCTAAAACTTCACAACTCCAAGAGACTCTTAATTCTAGTTTTCTTAGTTTAATTTAAAGAATGAGACTTAAAAACTCCTTATAAATGTGGAGCCAAATAAAACCTTCATACATTATTCTTTTAAGAAGATTGGTATTACATAAATTATAAAAAATTAAATTAAATTAAAAATTAAATAAAAGATTAATAAACTAGAGAGTATGTTAAAAATGGTGTTGAGAATGATTTAATACTGTTAAGAGCTTAAGTAAAATAGGCACGTAATTCAGCATATACACATGTACCTTCATAGAAACAACTATGCACTTATCTCATGTATAAGACGCATAGTCCAAGGAGTAATCTCAATTTTCTAGATTATATGGAACATCATCTTCAAAATAGATTATTGAATGGATCATGTTTCCAAGATTATTAAGAAATATTGATTGCATGAATTGAATTTGGAAAAATTATCCCACAATATGGACTTCACAATGCAATGGTTGTTGTGAGTTGCCTACTATTATTCTTGAAACTGTCACCGATTATGATATATGGATATAACATGCATACTTTGCTATGTTAGTTACCAATAATGATATGAATATACTAAACTCATCTCATTTGTTATGTAATTTGAGTATAGTGGTCTCGTTCGTTTTGTACATTATTTCATTCAAAGAAAAGAATGTTACGAAATATTTTTAGAACGATAACATATGTATGAAATAGTCGTCTATTGTGTAAACAATACACTAACTGCTTAAACCAACGAAGGATTTTTTTTCTTGCAATGAAGGAAGAAACATGTTTTTTTGGTCATCCCACTTGATATCCTGGACACATTGATCCAGACTAATCTGGATTCAGAGTGAGAGACACAACTCCTCCTTTACAAGGGGCGACTCTTCTAGGAATCTAATCCAGGCGCTACCCAAGTCTAAGACCTTTAGAGGGACTGAATTGCTACTCCAACTAACGCCTCGTGGATAAAAAAAACATATTTGAAGATGTAGAACGCAGTCACACTTTACAATTGTTGTAGGGTGAAGTCATTTTTGTAAGAAAGTGGTTATAAATAATTTAATGAATTATTTCGTATAATATGATAATTTAGAATGAAATTGAGCAGAAATCAACTATTATTTAAGTGAGGAAACACCATATTTAACTGTAGAAATCATCGAAAATAAAGATATTCTACTCTAATAATTCATAACTCTACATAAAAAAAAATGAAATATGGAATCTCATTATTCTCTACGTAATACGTTAACAGAGAATTTGTGAAAACAATTTTTCAATAATAACGATCCTATAATTATCATATACTTTTTTATTTTTTTCTTTTTAAAGAAACCATATTTTGTTAATCATAATTATTTAAAAAAAATTGGCAAAAATTCCTTCGTCATGAAACTAGAATGTCGTAGAAAAAAAAAATAATCCACATAAGTTGTCTTTATCGATCATAATTTATAATAGAGAACGAAAAGAAATGGAAGAATTATGTGAATATATGGAAAGAGAGGAAAACGACACTAAGAAAAAGGTCCTACTTCCATCAAATTCACATGGGTTGTTAGGTTTTCACATCAAATTTATATTTTTTAATATAAACTTTTATTTTAATACATTTTTTGTCTGAACCACCTGACATTCCCACCTTCGGTAAGAAATAATTCGGATTCGGAGAGGGAGGCGCAACTGCTACCTCATGAGACCGATTCTGCTGGATTTCAATCTTGAGGGCACACCAAACCGAACCTCATATAGGGATTGAGTTGACCTAATACATATGTTATGTTAGTTGACTTGTTTTCTTTCTGAATGGACATTTCGACCATTTATTTAGGGGTTTTGTGGCCAGCCTGTTATTAGGTATAATATATTAATTGTGCCTTCAAAGTCAGGTTCATTAAAAAAATTAGAGTTATCAATTTGTGTATATCGTATTGTAGTCGTTTTGTATTTTTTATTGAATATTATTATTTAAAATATAAATATCGTAAAATTAAATCATTGTTATTTGTGTTGTGTCATAAATAAATATTCATAAATTATATTATCATGTCAGAAATTAATAGATAAAAATATTTACAGGAAATAAAAATCGGAAGTTGATAAGTCGATCGGAAAGGAGAAATACGTAGGAAAAGGGAACCAATTATAGTCAAGGACAAAAATAGTGTTGGCAACTGGGACGAGTATATGCGGGGACCCTCTCCTCGTCCCCGTCCCCGAAATTTGAAACCGAACCCCATACCTGAACCCATACCCGACGGGGATGGATTTTGGGTACCCATCCCTGTCCCCGTCGGGTAATGGGGATACCTGCGGGTTTCGGGGATCCCTGCAAATTTGAATGGGTATGGTTTTTCCCCGCGGTTATCATTTTCCCTGCGGGGATCCCCATACTCGCTCCAAAAATAAATAAAAAATTATTTAAACAATTTTATGACTAAAATATAAATATAATGATATAACACCATGTATTCTGCCTACATATTATACCCAAGACAACATACTTGCAGCCCCTCCACGATACAAGATTATTTAAGAAAGTGATTCGTATAAAGCTCAATCGAGTACACAAGGAAGGAAATATGGAATAATTAAGAGATTTTTTAGACACTTATTGTTGCAACCGGGAAGTGAATTTGGATAATTAATCATTTTTTAGACACTTATTGTTATTTCTAAACAACAAACAATTCATCTACAGCAAACAAAACAAGCAGAAGTCATGTAGAAAAAGAAAAAGTATTATTAATGTGTTTCATATATTCACTTGTATGGAATTAACATAATTCTTGAATCTAAACTCCTAATATCTAATCTATTATTGAACTGAGACATTGGGGAGAAAAAGAAAATGTAAAAATGCCTTTAATTAAGTACTTACAATGAAGATTGCTGCTGGAAACTAAAATGGAGGGGAGATAAGCACTGAAATGGAGAGGAAGATTGCTCGTGGAGATGACAAGGGTGAGGAAGAAAGTGTTTGGGGGGCTGCTTAGAAAAAAAGAGGGAGAGTGATGTATTTTAGGTTAAATAGTAAGTATATTATTAATTTATTATATAGATTCGGGTATACCCAACGGTACCCATCGGGGATGATTCGGGGATTCCCCAACGGCGTCCCTGTCGGGTTCGGGTTTGGGTTTGGGGTCGAGTATTTCAGAAACTATCATACCCGACCCGAACCCACTTTTCAATTATCGAGGAATACCCGCCCCGTCCCCGTCCCCAGTCAAATCGGATTTTTCCCAGTTAAAACGGGTACGGATAACGGGTAATCCATTGGGTTCGGTTTTTATTGCCATCTCTAGGCAAAATCATCCAATACCGAACCTTTATATATATATATATATATATATATATATATAATTGGTCCCTTCTCTCTTTCTCACTCTTCATTCACGATCCTCTCCTCCAAAACACCTCTCAAGGTTCTAAAACCCTAAACTAACATCTTTCCTAGTGGAATCTCGGTGTTTGGGAGTTCCAGGATCTGTCTGTGCTCGTAATTCGGTAAGATTTCTTGAGTAAATCTTGTAAATCTCGTTTTTGTCATGAACCTTAACTTTCCGACCACATTTCTCTTTCGTTTAAGCTCCGATTTGAGCAAAATATGGCTCGTTGGAAAGCTTAACGTGTGTACTACCCATTAGTAACCATTTTTGGTGTTAATCCATGATTTAGGCACGTGAAATCGATGTTT
>CANYCX011923590.1:0-11358 GCA_948193385.1 Breynia disticha f. nivosa | reverse complement strand
AGTAGAACACTTGCGAGTCTCAAGGACGTAATTCTGACCATCTCGAAAGGGACTCTTAATTGACGATAGTGTGAGAACACCGTCATTAACCTCAAACCATTAAATAACCAAGTGTAGTCTCTATTGAAATCTAGGAAAACCATTAATAAGTGTTTTGAGCTCGCTGGACACTATGCCTATGTGATCATGGAGTTTCGCAGTTATTGAATGTGTTTATTATAAGTTGTGGTATGAAACTACGGTTGGTATTTGATTGAATTATTTGACATGATCACAAGTGTATGAATATTGAGAGCATAATGATGTGTATACGCTTGTTATGTGTATATCATGTGGATTATGAATAAATGACGACATGATCATATTAAAATGTGGAAATGAAATTTAGATTGAGAGATTTTGGAAATGGCATCGAAATGATGTTTATGTGTTGAATAAAGATAAATTGATTTGTGTATAATGTTAAGGTTTAGTGGATGATTTGAGTATTAAAATATGGTGGTTTTGTGTTTGAAGTTCTGCCATAAAAACAGAGTACTACGCGTGCTGATATGGGAGTACGCGGGGTCGCCCCGATCACGCGTACTTTGCCTCCGACAGCACGTCTATGAATACTCAACTACGCGTGATCGCAGCGACAATGCATAGTTGTTGACCACCACGCGTAGTAGGGGTTGAAACCGCGTGCATCACTGATTTGTTATGTTTTAATTAAGATTTATGTCTTAAATTATAAATGAATGAATATATGGGATTCATTATGAATCAAGTAAGAAATAATGGGATGTTAAATGATCTTTGCTTATATAAATTGTATTGAAGTGATCTAATAAATTAAGGATGGTTGTCCATATCAGTAGTGTTGCTTATTGAGTTATCAAAAACTCATGTGCGTTTATGCCTGCCATATTCGACATTGGCAGGGATTAAAGAGGACACTAATGCTCTTGCTGACTGATGCCCAAGGAACCGGTGAACCAAGGTGGCTGTGCACTGAAGTTAATTTGTGAAAAGATTTCCAAACCTGGCATATGGAACATCCTATACATATCTTTGTTTGAGTGAGTTGTATTTAAAATAAGATTAAATGAATTTTTTTTTCTTGTATAATTTATTTAGTTGAAAATCTTATTTCTTAAAAGTATTTCATATTTTAAACTCTATAAATAGTTTCCATTTGAATAAGGAAAAGGACATAACTTAAAATAGTATATGTATAAAAAGATTGTCCTTAAATAAAAATTTATATTATCTAAAAATAAAAATTGATTTCCAAATTTGATTATCATTTCTTGATGAAAAAGAATAAAATATATAAAAATATTAGTCAAATTTGGGTGTCACATTAGGTACACACAAGCGCGTGGTCGTGGCTGAAGTGCGCGTGGTCACAACGACTGCGCGTACTTAGCTGCCACCACGTTCGGATCTCTGTTTTCCTGCGTAAAAACTCAACCAAAACATACTACAACTTCCAAAACCATCCTAACACCAATTAACATTTCAAGGCAATCCTCAATTAACCTAAATCAAAAACTAACAAAACCTTCATTCCGTCTAGTTCATCAATCAACACATTTTGTTTAATTGCAAACATAATCACATGCAACAATCTACAATTCATATAACCACCTCCTAATCACATTCAATCATAAGTCACATAGAAATATAGAAATGGTTACATTCACACATACATTCATATCACATTTCACAAACATAATAACCTCATCATCCAATCCTCAAAGCATGGCATTCATTTTTTTCCCACTCACACACAATCAATTCCAACGTCTAAGCAAACAGTCGTACAATTCCAACAAGCATGACTTAATGATTGTGAATGAATGTCATTTAATGCATTACAATGCAACATTCGTGATTATATACTCTGTTTCTCAATTTACGCCCTTACTTGGCCATTTCCTTTTGACGTTTGCAAATGGGCCTCGTTGGTTGGGAGTATGTGGTTATAAATTACTATGGACCATAGATTTTTATGCCTTTACTTGGCCTGAATAACGCCCTTACTTGGCCTGGCACGCTCAAACACTAAAAAGTGAACCGCGACTTCCATTGTGCCGCGGTAAAGTATGTTTTATATAATACCGCAATTTATGCTCTCAAGAGTCATAACCACTCCCTCAAATCCATTGCTCACTAAGAGCTATCATTTACATTCATTCTTTCCACCCCAATACTCATATGTATGAATGTCATAGCAATTCTCATATAACCAAATCATGCATCAATATCATTCAAATCATTCCATATCCAACATGAATTCACCCAATCATCAATCATATCCCATAACATGAAAATACAACCCATTCCATCACATATAACACATCCAATTGCATCATTCATATCAATCCCATACAAGTCACACAACCCTATACCTAACCATCACGTTAGGTATACCATCATCATTCATGCCGGCAATGAGAACTAACAACACATTAAGCATATTCCACAACAACCACACAAGAAACATACATAATCATCATATTACATAACGACCAATTCAGACATTTCGCAAACAAAGATCACACAAACAAGGAATGTTGCATTCATGTTGCTTACCTGGCAAGCAACGCTTAACGCTCCGGCTGGGAACCTCCCTCACCGTGCTTTTGACCTCCTATTATACAAATTATAAATTTACATTAATTATACATACATGGCACTATACAAAGACAGTAAATTAACGATATGCTTATGCATTTAAATACTCCATTTTCACTATCTTTCCTCTTCCTCCCATTAATGTCTTTCAACTACCTTAACCTAATTTCTTTTCCTTCTTTCCACCAACCATCATTAATGTTCCTCACCGATTTATTAAGGTACGTTTTTACAATTCCCACCATTCGACACATATCATTTATCCAAATTCCTATAATCTTCCTTCTAAAACCCTAAACATATTCCTACACGTATTCCATTCTCTCTCATCAATTACTACCCAATTAAATTGACGGTCAAAACAACCTCAATAGGGTCCGAAGAATCTTATCTAAACAACAGAACTCGAAATTGAACCTAGGGTTAAGAAACCCAAACCCGTCACTATTCACAAGTGACTTTCAAAGTTCAATTTTGGCCACCTAAAACACATTTAAACACAAAAATGGTTATCGACAGATAGTACACATGTTAAGCTTTCCAACGAGCCATTATTTGCTCAAATCGGAGCTTAAACGAAAGAAATTTACGGCCAAAAAGCTAGGGTTAGATTCAAAAACGGGATTCACAATTCATATAAGAAATTCTTACCGTATTTCAATCCTCGATCGATTCCACATCTTCCAATTGGTAAGGTTCTCACAAGGAAATCAATTACCTAGGGTTTTTGGATTTGGAAAGATGGTAAGGAAGAGAGAGAAGGTGTATGGTGAAGTGTAGAGAGAGAGGAACTAAATGTATATGCATAGAAATTGGTTTTGGACGGTTTTAACCCCAGTTACTATTGGTTCACTGTTCCTTCGTTTTCTCTTTCCCGATTGACCCATCCTCCGATTTTTATTTTCCACTAACTCTCATCCCTTCCATTGAACTATTTTTTAAAATAATTCGCAGAAATTTTATATACGTTTTTCGTATATTTATTAAAATATATTATTATTTCTCAAAATTTTCAAGCGTTACAGTTCTACCCCCTTAAGAAAATTTCGTCCTCGAAATTTAAAATCGTACCTGGATCAGGAGGATAACGGCGACGCATCTCCATTTCAACCTCCCAAGTAGCCTCTTTTGGAGAGTGGAAACTCCATTTCACCTTCACCATTGGAATTTCCTTGCTGCGTAGTTTATGGACCATCCGATCCAAGATTTCCACCGGTTCTTCCTTATAGGTCATATCCTCTGCTACTTTCACATTCGGTTCCTTAATCACGTGACTGGGATCTGATCTGTATCGTCTCAACATACTAACATGGAACACATCATGCAATCTCAAGAGTTCATCGGGTAACCTAAGCTAATAAGCTAAAGGTCCGATCCGTTTCACAATCTCATATGGCCCTATAAATCTCGGACTCAGCTTTTCGCTCTTCCCGAATCGTAGAACTCCCCTCCAAAGCGATACTTTTAGGAACACTTTCACACCCACCTCGTAGGTGATTTCCCGCCGATGTCTGTCGGTATAGCTCTTCTGACGATCTTGGGCAGCTTTTATACATTTCTTAACAACCTGCACTTTATCCACTGTCTACTGCACCAATTTAGGACCTTCAATCTGTTGCAGCCTTTCAACATCCCAAAACACTGGACTTCGACACTTTCTGCCATACAAAGCTTCATAAGGTGTCATTCTGATGCTGGAATGATAACTGTTGTTGTATGCAAACTCTATCAATGGCAAATGCTCATCCCAGTTACCTTTAAACTCCAGAATACAGGCTCTCATCATGTCTTTTAGAGTCTGTATCATCCTTTCTGATTGTCCATCGGTCTAAGGATGGAGTGCTGTACTAAAGTGCAGTCTAGTACCCATAGCCTCTTGTACACTACCCTAGAACTGTAAAATAAACTGAGGATCTCGATCAAAAATAATGGAAATTGGCACTCCATGCAATCTCACCACTTCTGCCACATATTTTTCTGCCAACTTATCCAGAGAGTCATCCTGCTTGATTACCAGAAAATGTGCAGATTTAGTCAATCTGTCTACAATCACCCACACTGTATCATGATTTCATAATGTTATGGGCAATCCAACCACAAAATCCATAGTAATTTGCTCCTATTTCCACTTTGGAATAACCAATGAATGAAGTTTTCCAGCTGGAGCTTGATGTTTAGCCTTAATCTACTGACAGCTCAAACACTTTTCTACGAACTCTGCAATCTCCTTCTTCATGCCTGGCCACCAATACAATGGTTTCAAATCCTGATACATCTTAGCACTGCCCGGGTGCACTGAATATCACAAAGAATGAGCTTCCTACAAGATTTCTTCTTTTACTTCTGGAAAGTATGGCAGGCACAACCTAGTACCATAATAAAGAATACCCTGGTCATCAAGCACATAGGAAGTTTCTCGCCCCCATTCAACTTTCTTTTTGGAAAGCTTTAGCTTCTCATCTTCCTTTTGCTTTTCTATTATTCTCTCTCTCAATATCGGTCTCACCTTTATGTTAGCCAATAATCATTCCTCAATCACCTGGAGCTCCAACCGCAATTCTCTCATTGCAAATAGGGACTCTACCTTCTAGGATATATCATCCCCTTTCATCTGAGATTTCCTACTCAGAGCGTCGATTACTACATTAGCCTTTCCAGGATGGTATTCAATGGAACAATCGTAGTCCTTCAGCAACTCAATCCACCTACTTTTCCTGAGGTTCAGTTCCTTATGGGTAGTAACATACTTCAAACTTTTGTGGTCGGTAAAAATCTTGAAGGTTTCTCCGTAAAGATAATGCATCCAAGTCTTTAAAGCATGTATAATGACTGCCAGTTCCAGATCGTGTGTCGGATAATTTAGTTCATGTGGCCTCAACTACCTCGATGTGTACACAATTACTTTACCATTCTGCATCAACACACCACCTAGACCCATCCTAGAAGCATCAGTGTAGACAACGTACTCTCCATTCTCTGACGGCAAAGTCAATACTAGAGCCTCCATCAACCTCCCCTTAAACTCCTCAAAATTGTTCTGGCACTTATCATTCCACTCAAACTTGGCATTCTTCCTTAACAAACTAGTCAACGGCCTCGCGAGGATTGAAAAA
The DNA here is from genome assembly GCA_948193385.1 of Breynia disticha f. nivosa. Classification (NCBI taxonomy): domain Eukaryota; kingdom Viridiplantae; phylum Streptophyta; class Magnoliopsida; order Malpighiales; family Phyllanthaceae; genus Breynia; species Breynia disticha. The sequence goes on along the minus strand of CANYCX011923590.1, from coordinate 5,623 downwards.
TCCTAGATAAACCGTCGATAATACCCTGCCAAGCCTAGAAAACTCCGTATTTCAGTCACATTTTTTGGAGCTTTCCAATCTTCCACAGCTTTAATGTTTAAGGGATCAGGTTGCACGCCATGTCTGGAAATCACATGACCTAAAAATGTAACCACTTCCAACCAGAATTCATATTTAGAGAACTAAGCATACATCTGTCTGTCCCTCAATATCTGTAATACCACCCGAAGATGCTCCTCATGTCTCTTTGACTCCTAGAATATATGAGGATATCATCTATGAAAACTACCACAAAGGTATCCAGATAAGGCTAAAAAAAAACTTGTTCATTAGAGACATGAATGCAGCTTGGGCATTAGTCAACCCAAATGGCATCATCGTAAACTCAAAATGGCCATATCGGGTCCTGAATGTTGTCTTAGGCACTAAATTTTCCTCCACTCTTAGCTGCTAGTACCCCAACCTTAGGTCGATTTTAGAGAAAATTTTTGCGCCTATCAGTTGATCCGGAAGATCGTCTATTCTGGGTAACAGATACTTTTTCTTTATCGTCACCCGATTTAGTTGACGGTAGTTAATACACAGCCTCATGCTACCATCCTTCTTCTTCGTAAACAAAACTGGCGCTCCCCACAGAGAAATACTAGGTCAGATAAACCCTTTGTCAAGCAATTCCTCCAATTGCTTCTTCAGTTCTTTCAATTCCGCTGGCGTCATTCAATAAGGTGTTATCGATATTAGAGTTGTCCCTAGTATGATTTCAATTTCAAAATCAACCTCCCTGCTAGGAGGTAATCTGGACAAATCCTCTGGGAATACATCCAGATATTCACGTACCACAGGAACTTCAGACACCCCCACACTAGTGTTCGTGGTATCCACCACACTGGCCAAATATGCCTCGCATCCATCTTTTATCAACCTCATGGCTTGTACGGCGGATATCAGACAGGAAGGCACTACCCTTCGATCTCCCACAAACAGTACCTCCTTTTGTCCATTAACTTCGATAAACACCTCCTTCGAGAAACAATCAACCATGGCTCTATATTTTGAAAGCCAATCCATACCCAAAATTAACCCAAAATTCTCTAGACAAATCACCACCAAATCTGCCCGGAACTCACGGTCACCTATAACTATCGGGCAGGCTTTTACTGCCTTCCTCACTCTAACCAATTCCCCAGACGACATCGACACCTCAATTATGTAATCTAAAGCCTCTACCCCCACATTAAACTTCAATGCATGATCATAATCTATGAATGAACAAGATGCACCAGAATCTATAAGCATGTAAATGGGAAAACCTAAAATATAAACAGTACCAGAGATCACATTCGGGTCATCCACTGCGTCTGCTCTGGCTATGGTGTAGACCCTAGCCTGAGGTGTTGCTGGAGCTAGTGGCTGGTTAGGTCGGGAACCCCTAGACTGTGTACCAACTTGTCCAGACTGTGCTCCCCTGCCTCTATTTCTAGCAGTGCTTCTCAAATTATCCCCAACACTGCTCTAGGAACGATGCGTCTTAGCTTCATCATTCTGCTTCTGATAATAGTCTTTCGCCATGTGCCCTCTCCTATGGCAATAGAAACAGACGATATCTGACCGCTTCCTTCCTTCAGACACACTCCGACCACTATGTCTGGAAAATGGTCTGCCTGAAGACCCTACTCCTCTACCGTTAAGCTTCTTTGATTTGGTCACTCCAGACCCCTGTGAACTGAAGCTCTTCGCCCCTTTTGTGCTTTCCTCTTGTTTAGCTTTCTTTGCCTCTGGATGTTTCTCCTCCCTCAGAGTTTTCTCTACTCGTAGAGCAGCAGCAAGCAGAGCTGAGTAGCTGGCAGGTTGTATTGCCAACAACAGTCGGATCTCCCGCTTCAACCCCATCTCGAAGCGATCTCTCTTCGACTCATTCGTTGCCACCTCCTCTAGTGCGTATCTGGAGAGTCGGGTGAATTTCACCTCATAGTCAGCTACTGAGAGGTCACCCTGCTCCAACTTCAGGAACTCTGCCTTTTTCTCGCTTTGGTACACTGGTGGAGTGTACTTCTCAGCAAAGGCCCTCTGAAATTCCTCGCAAGTCATGGTGAGTGGTTCATTTGTGTTTTTGGGTACCATATCCCACCAATTAATTGCTTCCCCTTCAAATAACGAGGTAGCATACTGAACCTTTTGCACAGAGGTGCAATCCATCCTATAGAGAACTCTCTCCATATCCCTCAGCCAGTCCTCAGTAACAAAAGGATCTGTGGTGCCTGAAAAGGCTTTCCTCCCAACTTCCGTATCTGCTCATAATTCCTATCAATCTCTAGCCTCTAGGCTAGTGGTAACTGTTCCCTCACGGTTGCCCCTATCAGGTCTAAAAGTTGTTGAATAGCCTGAGGCTAAGTTTGTGCCTGAGGTAGGTGCTTGTTCACTTGGGTTGGGGACATTAACATTCCTCTGCACCGACTCAAAAGAAACAGCAGCTGACTGTGCACTATCTCCTTGTCCCTCCTTCATTCTGAATCATAAAAATGAGGAAAAAGATTTCCATTTAGAATGTATGAAAGAACAATGCACAATCTAAAAAACTTGCATGCATGCTATGAAAACTCATTTGAGAAATCCAAATAATATATGTTTAAAACCCATAACATCAGGAACCGAGGTTTTTAACAACCTAGGCTCTGATACCACTAAATGTGACACCCAAATTCAACTATCATCTTATGTTGTTATATTATTTCTTACAAGATGATAATTAAATTCGGACGTCATATTGTTTGATAACAATAAGTAATAAACACAAATTTAAAAGAAAATGGAAATATATTCATTAATAGAATTATATCTTTACAAAGTGTGAGAAGTATGGTTTTCAAAATATAACCAAAGTACAAAATGTTTTGGTTATAAGAGAAAAGGAATCGATTCAATTCCATTTCAATTATAACCATACACCAAAAAGATATGCACTATTTCAAATCAAAACAAATCTTCGTGCACAGCCCACCTTGGTTCCTCGATCTCTGAAGTCGGAGTCAAAAATCAAGCAGTCTCTACCCTTCTCGTATCAGATCTTGTACTGAGATACTGATTTTTCCTACGCTCATTTAAAACGATAAAATATGAACCAATTGTTGTGTAAGATACTTACTGAGTATTGAGAAATAGTCACTCTTTGTTTGAATTGTCTAACTGATGCGTAGGACGCAGATAGCTGCCACTGACTAGAGCTGTGACCCCACAATTTAACTACCATCTTATGTTAATATCTTATTTCTTTCGAGATGATAATTGAACCCGAACATCATATTGTTTAAAATAATAAAATGGGCACAATTTTAAAAGGGAAATATAAATACATTCATTAAGAAAAATATATCTTTACAATGTTTTGAGAAGGACAGTTTTCCAAAATATACCAAGGAACAAAATGTTTTGGTTATGAGAGAAAAAGAATCAGTTCAATTCCATTTCACTTATAATCGTACACAAAAAGATATAAACTATTTTAAATCAACACAAATCTTCGTGCATAGCCTTGGTTCCTCGAACTCTGCAGTCGGAGTCAGAAACAAGCAGTCTTTAACCTTCTCGTAGCAAAATGAGTTTTCCCCTCAAGTCTCTACCCACACGGCAGACATAAAACGCAATGAGTCGCGAGACTCAGTAAGCAACATTTACGCTCCCAAGAGCCATAACCACTCCCTCAAATCCATTGCTCATAAAGAGCTATCATTTACATTCACTCTTTCCACTCAATACCCATATACATGAATGTCATGGAAATTCTCATATAACCAAGTCATGTTTCACTATCTTATTCAAAACATGCCATATCCAACATGATTTCACCAAATCAACGCTCATATCCAATAACACGAAAATACAACTCATTCCACAACAACCACACAAGGAACATACATACCCCTCATATTATATAACAATCAATTCAAACATTTCACAAACAAAGAATACACAACAAGGAATGTTGCATTCATGTTGCTTACCTGGCAAGCAACGTCTAACGCTTTGGCTGGGAACCTCCCTCTCCGGGCTTTTGACCTCCTATTATACCAATTATAAATTTACATTAATTATATATACATAGAATTATGCAAAGATGATAAATTAACAATGCCTATATTTTTATACACTTAAATACTCCCTTTTTCACTATCTTTTCTCTTTCCCGAATTAATGTTTTCCAACTACCTTAACCTAATTCATTCCTCTCTTTCCACCAACCAGCATTAATGTTCCTAACAAATTTATTAAGATACGTTTTTAAGATTTCTACCATCCCACACCATCATTAAGCCCAATTTCCTATAATCTCCCTTCCAAAACCCTAAACATTCTTCTACCCGTATTCCATTCTCTCTCATCAATTAACACCCAATCCAATTGATGATCAAAACAACCTCAATAGGGTCCGAAGAATCTTACCTAAACAACAGAACTCGGAATTGAACCGAGGGTTAAGAAACCCAAACCCTTCACTATTCACAGATGGTTTTCAAACTTCAATTTCGGCCACCTAAAACACATTTAAACACAAAAAATGGTTACCAACGGATAGTACACATGTTAAGCTTTCCAACGAGTCATTATTTGCTCAAATCGGAGCTTAAACGAAAGAGATTTAAGACCGGAAACTAGGGTTAAAGTTCAAAAAGGGATTCACAATTCACATGAGAAATTCTTACCAAATTTTGATCTTCGATTGATCACAAAACTCCCAAATGGCAAGGTTTCCACGAGGAAACAATTTCTAGGGTTTTTTCGATTTAGAGAGATGGTAAGGAGAAGAGAGAGACCGTGAATGGGAGTGGTAGAGAGAGAGAGGAACAAAGTATATATATAAAGTTTTGGTTTTGGACGGTTTTGTCCCTAGTGATTATTGATTCATCGTTCCTTCACGTTTCTCTTTCCTGGTTGACCCAACAACCCCCGATTTCTATTTTCCATTAACTCTCATCCCTTCCACCAAATTATTTTTTTTAAATAATTCGCAAAAAATTTTTATGTACATTTTGTATATTTATTAAAATCTATTATATTTATCCAAAATTTCTAAACATTACAAGAGCTGCAGTGATCTTATGCCAGAGTGATATTGTCAGAGGTTGAGCTCCATGTTTTGAATGCTTCCATTTTTTAGTTCTGTACATATTTGTACTATATTATAAATATTCATATTTTGAGTTTGAAACGTTTTCAAACTTAGTTTTGTTTCTGCTGTAAAAACTTTACGATACTTATATTTTGGGCCGAGTGTTTTTATGATATGAATATTTCAGTTTCTCTCTCCTCCATTTAAGATTTGTTTTTTATTATCATTTCTTCTATTAAATTGTTTTATCAGGGAAAAGGGTTTTAAAAATTGAGTTCCACACATTTACTGTCAATAATGCTTCTTCTAATGATGTTTCTATGAATCATTTGAAAAATAAAGCTTGCTAAATGGGATGATTGTGTATTGAAGGCAGAGTATATTCATGTTAGGTGTATTGCTCACATTTTTAATTTGATTGTTAATGATGGATTCAAAGATATTGATGAGTGTGTTACAAGAGTTAGGAATGCAGTTAAATTTGTTAGGTTTTCATCTTCCCGAATGAAAAAATTTAAA
>CANYCX011923252.1:0-15377 GCA_948193385.1 Breynia disticha f. nivosa | reverse complement strand
TGGATTCCAATTAGTCGACTAACACATATATTGGTCGACTAACATTGTCAAATATCCATGTTGACACCAAAATCTAATTCCAAGTCGGCCCCATTTCGATCTAAGCTGTCTCATCAACCTGTGGACAATATTTATCAAGTTTATTCGTTTCAAATCATTATCAAAACCTATAAAGGACGTAATGTTCGCCGCCATTGGTGCAACATACATTAATATTGAAATAAAATTTAAATAAAAATTCTAATTAATAATTCAAATCAAATAAATTAACATATTAAAAATATATTTTTTTAATTTTTAAAAAAAAATTTGATTTTTTCGGTTTGTTCAGTTTATTCGGTTTTCTAAAATAAAAATTGAAACCGAACCGAATAAACCAAAGAGACCGACTAGTAAAATCGAATAAACCAATTAAACCAAACAAGTTGAACCAAAAAAACCAAATTCACTTCGGTTCGGTTCATCAGTTCGGTTTTGCCCACCCCTAAAAATACCTATTTAGAGTTTGACTTTTATAATTATATCCAAATGACTTTTTAAATAGTTGTAAAGGTTATTTTGGGAAGTTTACAATTAAAGAGATAATGAAATATCTTTAAAAATTTAGAGTTTAGACTCCTTGTTTCCAACATATTCATCACTACAGTTATTGTTTCCAAATCCTAATCCAAACACGCAACATAATTCTTTCTTTTGCTCTTTTTAGGTTTCATTTGTATGACAATCCTCTTCATATTTCTTCTTGTGTTTGCTCTCAATCATTTTTTTTTCAAAGTTAACAAATAGTGAAAAGAAAGAAAATAAAAAGTTATGGATCCTTTAAGTCTCAGAGAGTTTCTCAAACAGAAAGAATTGAAAGATGAAAATTCTGGAGCTCAGTCTTAATTGTCAATGGTATATTTTTCATTTTTTATTTGATTTTTAATTTTTTTCGCTCGATTTTAATAGTTTTTACCAATTTCTTTTTGTGCAATTTTCAGTCTTTTGATTTGTTCTTTTGCTCTTTCGTCTTTTTTTAGTTTCAATTGGTACTTGGCTGTTATATTTGTAATTTTGACTTATTCTCTGTAATTTGTGTGTTATTTTGTTCGTTTGAACTTTTGTGAACTATTTATTATACTCTTTTTAGGAGATTTGTTGCTTTTTTTGAAGTAATTAATATTTGTATTCTTCCGTCTATTTTTTTCAAATTCAGGTAAATTATCAATTTTGTACTTATTTGAACAATATTCAGGTTGTTTTGTTGTGCGATTAATTAAATTGTACTTTGTCGATCTTTTTTTGAACTAATTTGTTCTTTTAATTTGAAAATTTGTTCAGTTGATCAAATCTATAGTTATTTGATAAAATTTATACATTTTTTATTTTTTTGGGAACTCATTTTTTCTTTAATTTGAAAATTTGTTCAAATGATGAAATTTACACTGATTTAATCAAATTTGTACCTTGTTAAACTTTTTTGAACTAATGTGTGTATACATTGAATATTTTTTTCATCTTTCTTCAGCCTTTGTTTCTTTTTTTTTTTTTGCCTAACTGATTAAATTTGTATTTTTTTGGATATTATACAGGATGTTGAATATGTGTTCTCAGTGAAAGAACTATTTTTGAACATATTATGCAGGATGTGAGGTTGTGTAACGCCCCAAGTCCTTAAAATAGGGAAAAACAAGCCTTAACAATGTTAAGAAGGATTGGGACCCCAAGAGAATTGAGGGATGGAAGGAAACCGTTTAAGAAAATGAGGAAATGTAGAAAACACATGAATAACGTACATTATTCATGACATTAACGTACGTTATTCATGGAAATTCTTCAGAATAACGTGGGTTGCTTAACCTACGTTAATTTCTTAAAACCTACGCTAAGGGGCTTAGGACAAGTCATTAAAAAGGGTAAAAACGAACCCAAAGGCAACCCTAAACACCCTTTAACCCAAAATCATCATCCCTACTCTGAAGAAAACCCTCATCTAACCTAGCCTTCCTTAAATCACAACTGAAAACACAGAATCCCTCCACATTCTCAAGATAAAAAAGAGCCAGAGTTTGAAGAAAAACCCATCTTGAGGTAAGTTTTCCACTCTAACACTAATGTGACATGAGAATCACAAATTTAGGAAGGTAGATTAGGATGGAAGGAGGGTATTCTTACATTAAAGAAAACAGAGAGTGTGTGGGATGGTGTTGAGAGAAGAGATTAAGGTTTAAGAGAGAACTAAAAGAGGAAAGAATGGAAGTTAGGGTTTTTAGAGGAGAGGGGCAAAACGAATGGGTAGAAACTAAATAGAAACACAAAATTTATACATATTGAGTATTGATTCCATGGATGTATTGCATAATCAATATAGGAATCGAAGCCGCAGAGGAGCTAGAGCAACCACCGGATAGACTCGCTTAGATTTGGAGGTAAGTGTATACCTCGTCACTTACTTATCCATATCTAGTTTTTTACATGGTTAACTATGTTGGCTTGAGTGTATAATTTAATATGTAACCATGAATTAGAAGCCTTAGGTTATGAAATATTGTGTATGGTGTGTGTATGTTTATTTGTGAAGGAAGGTCTGTGTTTTGTGTAGTGTGCTTGATGTTTTAATGTGCTCGATTGATGTATTTGGTTGTGGTGGTATGAAGTGAATGTGTTTTCCTTGGCTTAGTATGGTATGAAAATGTGTGGAGAAATGAATGAAATATAGGCTTAATTATGTGACTTATGAAATACGTACGTTAACTTGTGATTTATTTATAATGCCTTGAGGGCATAATATGATGTTTGACATGTGTGATGTAAATTGTGACTATAGTGGAATGAGATTGCATGATGATAATTGAGAGTGGGATTGTATGGATCTTAACATGATTATGTGTGTTGCTTTTGTGATTGCGGTTGAATAAATTGAAAGGCAATGTGCGAGATGAGTGTGTGGAATGTCTTAGTGTATGTAACTTGTAATGATTGATTTGGATTACATGAAATGGGTGCATCTACATGGGTTTAGCATAGTTATAAAAATGTATAGTGAGCATGAGTTATTGAATAAAGACTTGTGGAAAACTATAATATGAGCATGTGCATTCATGACATACATGCATGTGGCATACATGCATCGTAGAGTTGAGATAGAGACATGGAATTGAAAGGCCACACGATAATTGATTAAGAAATGAAAATCATGATAAATGTGTGTGCCAATCCTTGGTTGAACAATGTGACCGAAACTAGCAATGTGAGACTGGGTAATCCTAAGAACATATGTTAGAGATTAGCGAGCGTCATGTGAGACTGGGTAATCCTAAGCGCATAGGCGCTCGGTTGGTCAACTTACGTAATAATGACAATGTGAGACTGGGTATCTTAAGCACATGTGCCATGGCTGGAGGGTGTCATGTGAGACTAGGTATCCTAAGTGCATCAGCACCCGTTTGCACAACGGAAAGTTGGTAATGGTAATGCGAGACTGGGTAATCCGCGGTGCATTTACCTCAAATGATAAGGTGTCATGTGAGAGTAGGGAATCCTAAGCACATCGACGCTGGTTGACCAACGAGAGAAAGTGGGCAATGTGAGACTGGGGAATCCTAAGAACATGTGCTCGAATAGAAAAGTGTCATACGAGACTGGGTAATCCTAAGTGTATGGGCACCGGTTGAACAACCAAGGAAAAAGAGAGAGGATCCTCTGTGAGAGAGAGCATGACATTGAGAAAAGAATGAGAAAGGGGCATGCCATGAACATGATGCATACACATATAACATATTTGGGTGAATGAGGTGAATGATTGTGTATTGTTACATGACAATGTGGAATACGTCGTGAATGCGAATTAGAGTGTTGTATTTTAAATGAATTACATGTATTTGTGATATGTGGTTTGTGGTTTAGAAATGTGAAATGTTAATTGGGTGAGAGTTATGCTTGCATATTAGATGTCGATATCGTGTATGAATGATTGTTGAGTGTAGGATAAGCACAATGAAAGTGAATAACTATCTATGTGCATGATAATGGAAGGTGTTGGTAATATGTGTGAGAAGATAGTATGTGGTATGTGAATGTTAGAGTTGTCTCTTAAATGAACCGTATGAGAATGTAGGATGAACTATACATATATGTGTATGATTGTAGCTTGTGGTATGAAATGTTAATGAGAATGAGTGTGTGGTACTGTATGATAATATGGATAAGTTGTGATTACCTGATGGCAGTAGATCTTGAATCTCTTGAAAATTTGTTTGAAATTGTGAATGTTGTTAGGGCTTTTTTTTACTTATCGCTGCAATATGCAGGGTTCTTTAATTGTCTTACAAAATGTATACTGAAAGTTAGTTCTGTAATTAAATTCTTTTTTGTTTTAAAATGCAAATAAAAATGTTAGTATAGGTATAAATGTCATTGACCCTTTAGAAATGGTAATATATTTTGAAGGATTAAATACATTATATTTTCTTGTCTTATTTACAAAAATATTTGAATTATATATATATATATATATATATATATATAAACTAAGTATTTTAAACAAGAGATTGACATGTGTCTTCATAATTGATTGATATGTGTCCTTATTAAAAGAGTTAATTTTTATTTAATTTGTTAATTATTATTCAAATTTAATTAAATTTCTTATTGTATATGTCTTTATATTTGGTTGTCATTGTCATGTATCATTATAAAAAAGAGTTAATTTTAATTTAAATTGTTAACTATCGTTTAATTTTATTTAATTTTTTAGTATATTAAAGTTCAACTAGTAAAATAACCTCAAATATTTTAAAAGAATTTGTTAATTAGCATAATAAAATTAGAGTAGTCAATTATAAAATAATATTATTCCGAATATTTCAAATTAAAATTTTAACATATAGAAAGAATTAACATTTAAAGTATAATAACAAGAAAAAACGATAAAATCATATTTTTAACAATTTTTTATTATAAAATTTTATGATTTAATTTTGTTACCATTGTATTATAATTCAAATATTAAAATAATCTTAAATTATTAAAAAGAATTTGTTAACTAATATAACAGTGTGAGCGTATCGTTTATAAAAATAATATTTAAAAATTAAAGATAATTAGAAGTTCTCTTTTAAAAATTTCATTTCTCATTTTTATATTCATTGTATACTTAAAAATTAATCTTTTGAATGATTTTTTGATTGTCTTTATGCTATGATTGATGAACCATGACTTTAAATAAAAATAAAGAAATTATTTCAATAAAAACTTAATAAATAAAGATATGATAAGAATCCAACATTTTATTGTATAAAATTAAAAATTAATTAAAATTACAATTATTGAATTATATTTTTAATATTTTTATTTTAAAAATTGCACAATTTTAAAAATATAAGATTATTTATACATTTTAATTAATAAAATGTTATTTTAAGATTAGCTTATGCATATGAGTTGAGCTAATTTAATATAAATTTTAAATAAATTTTGTATATAAATTTAAACATTTTTATTTATAAATTTATGTTTATTTTTATGAATTTAAATTTAATATAAACCTTTAATTGAATATATAATAAATTATTATATATAATTTATAAAATTTTTAAAAATTAATTTTCATATAAACTTTTTATTACTTTAAACTAAAAATAACAATTTTATGTAAACTATATATTAACTTCATATAATTCAAAACTAAAGTATATTTGTATTTTAAAAAATAGAAAGTGCAAAAAAAATTAAATAATAACTAATTTCTAAGTAAATAATAAGAATAAAGTATATATGAAATGGAATGAACCCTATTTTGAATGAACAGGTTTCTAATAGTTCAAAAAAGGAAACAAACTCGTCGAAACTTAAATAGCATACATAAACTTGTTAAATCAGAGGCAGATCGTGCAAAGCCTAACACGTTCTCAAGTCTCAACCCATTTATTGATTCTAGTAACCATGACATGACGACTTTAACAGCTTACCCAACTCAACTTGAGATCCATCAACAAACATACTCAACTTCAAAATCTCCTCATTTCTAAATAAATTACAGCATCTATGCATACGAGAAAACTCTGCTAAACGTACTCCGCTTGAGATCCACCTGGACCGCCATAGCTAACACTCTTCTACTAATCAGCATGCATTTCCCCTTCCAACGAATAAAACACCTGAATAAAACATTTACTGTGTAAATTAGTTGTCTAGCCACCTTCAACACAATTCTATGCAACAGAAACAATACAAAACAAAGCTTCAGCCATTAGACAGAGTTGTTGCTACATCCAACAAAATAAATATTAGACAGAGTTGTTGCTACATCCAGCTCAACCAAGCAAACAACTAATTCGCTATAAATACTACTTCCCAAGGAATTCACAAGACAAAAATAAACCCATAACGAAAAACATGTTGAAATCAGAGTGTGAACGCGATCTGCCATTTATGTTAAAGTTACCGTTATTAGCTTAAGGAAACTAATCTGTAAATTGGTCAGGAAAACCCCTAGATATAAGCTAAGATATGCAGAAATCAGGCCAGTATAGTTGTATATAATGTTGTACACTTACATTGCAATACACAAGAGAGAATACCTCTATTTTCAAGTTGGTATCAGAGCAACGGTTATTCTTTAAAAACACCCCAAACCATCATGTCATAAGTTGTAAACTCTGGTCCACAGCCCAATCAAACACTGGAGAGACGGACCACTCTGAGAATCACCTCCACAAAATTGAATGGGAGGAACTTCCTGAAGTGGTCACAATCTGTTGTGAAGTACCTCAAAGGAAGAAAAAAGTATGGATACATTACTGAGAAGGTAAAACAGCCTGGAGAAAATAACCCCGAGTTCGAGAACTGGGAGGCAGAAAACTCGATGATTATGACTCTACTAATCAACTCCATGGAAGACAGCATCGAATCTACCTACATGGGCTACGCAAAAGAACTTTGGGACAACCTGGTTCTAATGTATGCGGATCTGGACAATAAATCCCAGATGTATGAGGTGAGCCTGAAGATAGGAGAGGCTTGTCAAGGGAGCACGAGCGTCACCGAGTATTATAACACCCTAAAAGGGCTTTGGTAGGATTTGGATACATTCCATTTCCATACCTGGGAGTCGGCAGGGGACTTAAAGCACTACAAGAGGATTGTAGATGACCAAAGAATCTTCAAATTCTTGGCAGGGCTCAATATGGAATTTGACGAGGTTAGAGGAAGAATTATTGGCATCCATAGATGAAGCTTTTGCAGAAGTAAGAAGCGAGGAGACATGGAGAGGAGTGATGGTCAAGGAGAATTCCAACACTCCAGGAACAAACTCCCTGCCTCTGGAAGGGTCTGCACTGATCTCAAAGGAAGATGTGGCTATGGCCGCATGGTTCAACAAAAACAAGGAAAAGAAGGATGACAAATCCAGCCTCTGGTGTGACTACTGCAAGAAAGCAAGACACACAAGGGAGACATGTTGGAAACTCAATGGGAAACCAGCTGAATCGAGTGGACCGAAGGGATAGAAGGCTGAAAAAAGAACGGATGTCGGGACAGAAGTGTTCAGTGCAGAACAACTAAACTATATCCAGAAACTTCTGAAACCACAGGCTAATGTGGCTGGTATTCCAGCTACCTTTGGCACTCAGTAAGGTAATTCTGAACCTGTCTTTTCTTGTAATGCTTTGTGGATTGTTGATTCAGGGGCTACAGATCATATGACGTGAGTTATCACTATTTCAGTCATATGAAATCTCTGAAGGGCAACCTTCTATCTGTTAGTAAAATCACACAAGATTCACATTGTGAAGTGTAATTCGGTGACTCAAAGTGTGTTTTCCAGGAAACAAGTTCGGGGAAGATGATTGGCAGTGCTAGGCAGAAGGGCTCTACTATTTGATCGAGGAGGATTCAAAGGGAAAACAGGCTAGAGGATTCACGAGTTCCAGGGTCAACTCAGAAGAAATAAAGTTATGGCACAATAGATTAGGTCATCCAAATTTATTGTATCTAAAGAGGCTACTACCCAATATTTTTAATAAGAATTGTTCTGACTTCGTATGTCAATCGTGTTTTCTAGCAAAGAGTCACAAAAATTCTTATCCTAAGAGCACCTACAGACCTATGGAATCTTTCTCCTTGGTTCATAGCGATGTTTGGGGACCATCCAGGATTAAAACTAGAACGGGGAAGAGGTGGTTCGTGACTTTTACGGATGACATACAAGAGTTTGTTGGGTATTCCTTCTTACGGAAAAATCTGAAGTTGCTACTGTATTTCAGAAGTCTTATCAGTTAATTGAGAACCAATTCCAGAAAAAAATCAGGGTACTATAGTCTGACAATGGTACCGAGTATTTGAATAAAACTCTGGGAAAATTCTTACAAGATAATGGGATCCTACATCAGACTACTTGTGTGGATACCACGCAGCAAAATGGGCTCTCGAAAAGGAAGAATAGCCATTTACTTGAGGTCACAAGAACACTTATGTTCTCCATGAATGTTCCTAAATATCTATGGGGAGAAGCCTCGTTAACGGCCACATATTTAGTCAATCGGATGCCAAATAGATCCTTGAGGTTCAAAGCACCCTATTCTGTTCTAAAGGAGGGGTTTCCAAGTCACAGATTTTCTAGTGAACAACCTCCCAAAGTATTCGGTTGTGTCGCATACGTCTACTCAAAAGGACGAACAAAACAGGATCCTCGAGCTGAAAAACTGGTCTTTATTGGCTATTGGGTGAATCAAAAAGGGTACATATGTTTTTCCCTAAAACAAAAAAAAAACAATTACTTCCATGGATGTTACGTTTTTGGAGAAACAACCGTATTTCTTTCAGGGGGAAGAATGAGCCTAACAGGGAAGGAAATATGGATATGGAAGGTAATTTCTGGGATCTAGATTTATCTATATGCCTAATCTGCTGCATGACCTTCCTTCAAATTCACAGCAATCAGATCCTATCAGCTCAGGAACCAGTACAGACGGACAAACTATTGCAAACGAGGGAGACTCAAATGCAAGCCTCCAAACAAAGGAGCTGCGGGTGTACTCCAGAAAACCGAAGAACACCTTGATGCAATCACAATCAAGTAGAGAACTAGGCATAGCATGTATTCCTGAGAACTAATCTTGTTGATGACTTTAATGTGGAACTCTCTACTGTTTCAGACTCCGACGATCTGCCAGGGGATCTATACCTACCTATTGCTGTCCGGAAGGGAAAGAGAGCATGTACACAACATCCTCTTGCCAACTACATGTCCTACAAAAGATTGTCTACGGATCACAAGACATTTGTATCCCATATTACAAAGGTGTCGATGCCGAACAATATTCAGGAAGCAATGGCAGATAGTTAATGGAAGAAGGCTGTGATGGAGGAACTAAAAGCCTTGGAGAAAAATGACACTTGGGATATTGTAAAGGATCCTGGAAATGTGAAAACAGTGGGCTGTAAGTGAGTATTCACTGTCAAGTTTAAAGTAGATGGGAGCATAGAAAGAAGGCATGCTTGGTGGCAAAAGGGTTCACACAAACCTTTGGAATTGACTACCAGGAGACCTTTGCTCCAGTGGCAAAGATCAATACCATCCGGATCTTACTATCACTAGCAATAAACTCGGATTGGGGGCTTCACCAATTGGATGTCAATGCTTTTTTGAATGGGCATCTAGAGGAGGAAATATTCATGAATATCCCCCAGGATTTGAAGGGAATTATGGCAGTGGAAGATTGTGCAGACTACAAAAATTCCTTAATGGACTAAAACAGTCACCAAGGGCTTGGTTCGAAAGGTTTGGCAAAGCTGTGAAGTTTTTTGGTTACACACAGAGTCAAGCTGATCACACTCTATTCTATAAAAAATCAGCCGAAGGGAAGAAGTCAATATTAATCGTGTATGTTGATGATATTATCATCACAGGAGATGATACACAGAAATAGGGAATCTGAAGCAGAGATTGGCTAGGGAATTTGAGCTGAAAGATCTCGAACAATAAGTACTTTCTTGGGATGGAATTTGCTAGATCAAAGGAAGGAATATTTGTGAATCAGAGAAAGTATGTTTTGGACCTACTGTCCGAAACAGGGTTTCTTGGGTGCAAAATTGCAGAAACACCTGTGGAAGCCAACCTAAAACTCCAACCAGCATCTTTAGAAAATGTGGTGGATAAGGAGAAGTACCAGAGATTGGTAGGGAAGCTAATCTACTTATACAAGACCTGACATTGCATTTGTTGTCGGTCTACTGAGCCAATTCATGCATTCACCAAGAAAAGATCACTTTGATGCAGCTCACAGAGTGCTGAGATACTTGAAGGGCACCCAGGGCCAGGGGTTGTTGATAAAAAAGGGAAAAGAATGGACATTGAGGTATATACAGATGCGGATTGGGTTGGTGATAAGAACGACAGGAAGTCTGTCTCCGGGTATTGTACGTTTATTGGAGGGAATTTGGTAACATGGCGGAGTAAGAAGAAAAGTGTGGTGGCCAAAGTAGTGCTGAAGCAGAGCTTAGGGCTTTGGCTTCGGGAGTTTGTGAAGCTATTTGGCTGAGGAGAGTGTTAAAGGAATTGGATATTCCTATAAAGGCACCCATAAGAATATACTGTGACAACATGGCTGCAATCTCTATTGTGCACAATCCTGTCATGCACGACAGAACTACACACATAGAGATTGACAAACACTTTATTAAAGAGAAGGTGGACACAGGAGTACTTTGTATCACCTATATCCCAACTTCTCAGCAAACAACAGATATCCTAACTAAGGGATTACAGCAAGATCAGTTCAACACTCTGGTTAGCAAGCTGAAGATGGAGGACATCTACAGATCAGCTTGAGGGGGAGTGTTGAAATCAGAGTGTGAACGTGATCTGCCATTTATGTTAAGTTACCATTATTAGCTTAAGGAAACTAATCTGTAAATTAGTCAGGAAAATCCCTAGATATAAGCTAAGATAATGCAGATATCAGGCCAACATAGTTGTATATAATGTTGTACACTTAAAATGCAATACACAAGAGAGAATACCTCTATTTTCAAGTAAACACCTCAAGAAATAGACTTCCCCGATACTAGCACATTGTGAATTTGCAAGAATAATAAGGGACAGGAAACTCACATTAATTCAAGCAAGCACAATCGCTTCTCCACATAATTTTTGCAGTTCACTTTCCAGAAGTTCCAATAGATTTGCTTTTGTCCTCCTGTAGATCCAAGCTTGGACATTCTGGTCCCAATCAAACCTGGACGGACCACTGCTGACAAAGAACAATGATTTCAGTAACACAAATGTGCGCACCGGAAAAGCGAACTTCTAATCCTGAGTATTATGATCAACTACACAATTTCCTTTCTAGTTTACAGAGAGAATAAAGTACAATAAAAGCAAAAGACTCATGACTATTCAGATTGAACATTCTCTTAAATAATGGTCCTCCCACAAATATTTTTCATAAATCATATAAAGAGAACTACGGCCACAGAGTTCTTTGCCGTTCTTTTTGGACAAAATAAAATAAACAAATTGTTGCTTAGCAAAAGAGAACAAAATTTTCATGTTGCATGGTTGAAGGAGGACAAAAAAAAACCGGCAGACAGTTCAGATTTGACAACAAAAAACTAGTTAAGGCAATATGTTTTAAATCACTAATCCATTTGACATGTTACCACTAACATGCACTCATTAGAGCTAAATGTTTCATAAGCTAAGCATGTAATAGAATAGCTATTCTTACACAACCAAAATTTCACATAATATAGAACAGTTGAATTTATGAACTCAGATTAATAAATAACTACTCAAAAACGAAAAAAATATATATATATTATTTGCCTTGCAACACTACTGCCCACCTTTTCATCTATCTACATCATTGCGACACTACTACCCAAGTAGCCCAACCGATTCTTACCACTCTCCACACCTCTTCGGCAAACAACACCAGTATCATTACCAGAATCACCACCCACCACCTCTGCTAACACCCAACCTTGATAATTTTTATTAAACACTCATAACAAACTAAATCAAGTCAATCTTTTTCTTATGAAGGCATTGTAATCTCTCTTTTCTCTTCCTTATCTCAGATAAACTATTGATCCAACAAGAAATACCACAACATTGACAAGACCATGATAAATTAGAAAAAATTCACAAACCTTCAAAAGAGACAATGATTCCTTACATTACCCAAGATTATCATTGAAAAGACCATAACCATATTAAGACGATCATCAAACAAATATCAAACTAGTAGACATGCAAAGGATACCAAGTTAATATACCTTACAGGTGAAGACAACCAAAGTTGTCTATTTGGTGTCTGTTTATTTAACACATAGGTGCCCAAATCACCAAGCTTGACAGTCAAAACCTCATTCTACCAAAAACAAGACACGGCCACATTAACAACACATTCATCCTAAAATTTTCTGAAACACAAGCATTAACCATTCAAAAATTCAATCAATAACAAAAGAGAGTCATTCTCACCCCATAGTCAACATCGAAGCCATCAATTTGAACGACATCACCATACTCCTGTCACCGAAACATCAAACACATAGTTCCCATTCATTTCGTTGAATAAGTTAAAACCATACACACTAACAGTCGATGGTTGTTTGATTAAAAGAAACCTCAATTTTGATTAAAAATTCACATTTTTGCACTTGCTTTAATTTTGACAAAAAAATTAACGAATTAACAGTGCAAGATGAGAAAGCAAGACATAAATGAAGCTTACGTATGGGGAATTGGATTAGCGGTACGATTAAAAGAAGAAAGAAACCTCAATTTTCTCTTGAAGATGATGAATAGTGGAATTAGCAAGTCTGTGAAACTCATCCTCCTGTAAAACAGAACTGAATTTATCCACATTAGGACCATATACACAATAACCGACTCGACTCTTGATTAATGGAAAATAGAAATGGAAGTGATACCGGTAATCGATGGGAGTGGGGCCTTGGAGAGTGGAGAAGGTTGTAGGAGGAGTGGAATAACGGGGGAAAGTATTATACGGTGGTTGAAGAGGAAGAGGTGTTGTTGAATGAGGAGAAGACAGGGGAAGAGGTTTGAGAAGGAGTCTGCATATTCTACTGCGAAGAAAGAGTTTCAAAGACATTGTACGCCCAATTCGATGTCACTCTGCCTTTCTCTGTTTGGTCACCACCTTCTTAGGCTATGTTTGGTATTGTGGTTAGAAAAAGTGTGGTGATAAAACAGTGTTTTATAAACAGTAATTTTAAAACAGAGTTTTATAAATATAATTATTATGTTTAGTTATGATTTTTAGTTTATTAAAGTTTTGGGTAAAACGCTATGCGGTCCTTGAGTAATACCCCTAATAATTTTCTGGTTCTCGAGTAATTAATATTTACTTTACCGGTCCCCGAGTAATTGAAAAATGACTGCCGTTAATCCTTCTGTTAAATTAAGCTAACAGATTAAGAAGTAAATAATTTATCAGTCCCTCTAATCTTTTTGCTTAATTTACCGGTCCCTCATTAATACACACGTGACAGAGGCAAGAATGACATTTTAACCTTTCCGTTAGCTTAATCTAACGGAAGGATTAATGACAGTCGTTTTTCAATTACTCGGGAACCGATAAAGTGAATATTAATTACTCGAGGACCGGAAAATTATTAGGGGTATTACTCAGGGACCGCATAGTTTTTTAACCTAAAGTTTTCAAGTAAAAATTGTATTAAATGACCAAAATATCCTTTTTATCTTACATATTGAATTGTACATATATTACTAATCGAAACTCTAAGACTAATAACTAAAAAAACCATGAAAAAATAACAATTTTTCTTATTACCATATGGAATGTTTAAAACTAAGATGTTTATGCATAAATCACGAGTTAAAAGTTATTGGTTTGTCTGGAATTTTTTAAAAATATTAGGGATATTTTTGTAAATCAAATATAAAAAGTATAGTAGCAAAACTCCGTTTCAAAAAAACATCCATTTTTAGCTTTTCCAAAACTCTGTTTTGATTTATAACTGTGTTTGCTCACTACAGTTTTTTTAACTAATCAAACACATAAAACTCAGTTTCGTCAACAAAACGGAGTTTTCTTATCTCACCGGAGTTTCTACCTCAATACCAAACGTAGCCTCACTTTGCCTTTTCCAAGGGAAAATTGCAGAAATATATTAAAATACAATTGCGAACTTACATTAATATAAGTAAACAAACATAACACTTTTCACATTCAAAGAAGATGACATCTAAAAACTAAACCCAAAAAAACAATACAATGTGTTTCGAGTTTCGGCCCAATTTTTTGGAGGCTCTGAAATTAATTTTGTTTGTGAATGGTATGGGTGCAATGCAGTTCCAGGTTGTTACTTTGACAAGATAAAGTTAGATGAATGCAAAAAATACATTTGGGATGTAATTCGTTAATTGTGGCAACATATGAATACTATGGATGGTTTATTAAGCTCATCTTTGCAAGACTAAGCTGCTAATCATGCCAAACCTTATCTTTGCAAGACTAAGCTGCTAATCAGTTGCTATTAAAGAAAAGGGATTTTTTTATTCACATTAAACTGACTCCCCTGCGGGAAGGACATTAACAGTTTAACACACATACGATTTGTGAATCAGAAAAGGAAGAATGCCCAATGTGACATACATAAAGGCAAAACAGATTAACTCGCGATTTGTTTTACAACTGTTAGATGTTATAATTCTAAAGTGAACAGAAATAAATTTTAATCAAAGTAGTTGTATCGCATAATGAAGAAAGAAGCTTATAGAATCAAACTCAACCGTATAAGAAGAATTTGCACTTTGATATTGATGTTGATACTTGATGATAGTTGAAGTATATATAACCTAAGTCTGTAAACAATCGATTATCGTATAAGAAGACAATCGGTTATCAAAGGGAAAAGGGATTAACATGTAACAGAGAACAAGAAGGGGAAATTACCTGAAGAGAACGACGATTGTGATGGAAGAGGCAATGTTCACGTCTGTGTCATGGTGTGACCATGTGGGTGGTGTTTGTGTGGCCGTGTCCAGTGATAGAGGAGGCGACTGTAGGTAGCAGGCGGGGGCTTCGTTGATGGGTAAGTTAGCCCAGCAACAGAAATTTATCTAAACTGAGAAATAAAACAAAAACAAATAGAATACCTTTATTCGCTTATAACACAATATTTCTTATACCAATTATGCTCATCAACATCAATCAATCCACCATTATGTTCAGTATTTCTAAACAAATCACTAGAAATATATAAATTTTGAAAAATCAAACTCTCCACCATTAAGCACCAATTGTATTCTAGTGTCAAAGATTCCACCTTCATAGTATGAGTTCAAGAATACACTCTCTTAAGCAAGTATTTTAGCCTAATGAAACAAACCCCAAAACCACCAT
>CANYCX011922731.1:0-12412 GCA_948193385.1 Breynia disticha f. nivosa | reverse complement strand
GACTTGTCAGAAGTTGTTACAAAAAGAATAGTGTAATTGGTTACAGAATATGGTGTGTGGTTGTCCTTATGTATATATATGTACTAAAAAACAGAAGCAAGAATACAGTATGAATGATTATTCCTCCTTTCTCTCTTCTCTTCTCTTTTTTCCGTTTCGTCTTCTTTCTCACTATTACCTCACCTTAATCTCACCATGAACAACACAAAACCTTGAATGTTGTTAAAAATTTATTTTGCAGTAATTTTTTATTATGAAACAAAAGTCAATTATCTTTATTAAAATTTAAAAGAAAAAACAATAAATGTGCAAATGCAAGGTTGATTGGCTCTCTTCATAATGTATGAAAATCTTTATAATTTAATGCATGTCAAGTCAAACTTACCATAATTTGGATAGCAAGCTCTTGATTTAACTTGTTTGCCTAAAATGCTAGTGCATGGTGCGATTTTAATTGTTTGAAGTATAATTGTATTATTTAAGTTAACATACTTCAAATTTTGTGGGACCTACATGGTTACAGTTTATTTCAATCCAAAGTTATTTGTTGAAAAGAAATGTGATGATATATAACAAAATAGAAATGCCTTATTCGATTTAATATATTCAATACCGAACGTTGAATTACTTTTTTTGAATTTCTTAATTTAGATAACTATGTTAAATGTTTCTAGTTTTTTTGGATTGTAAAAGGAGCTTATAAGGAGTAAGCAAGTTATTGTGTTAATCATATAACTATCATTAATTGTGATTGTTGGATTAAAAGTTCGCAGCGTATTGATATTATATTTTAAAATTATTTTTTGAGTTTTTATGAAAACTAAGTTTTTGTCAATTTTGAACATTTTATTGCAACTTTTTGTGTAAATAGCACCATTGAGAAAAAATATAATTAATATAATAGTTTTGTATTTTTAGTGGTCGAATTCAACCGATTTATAATGCTAAAATAATTTCTAATTTCAAATCTACCAGGATATTTAAATTTATTATTTTGTATTATAAGGGAAAATTTTAAAATAATAATAAAAATTACATACCAACAATAATAGCTAAGTCATGCTTATTCAGCAAATTAGAAAATTTTAGAATAATAGCCACATAAAAAAGTAGAACGAAAATTTATTTTGTAACAATATGAAACAGAAGTCAATTATCGTTTTTAAGATCTGAAAAGGACAAATAAGTACGTAAATATAAGGTTGACTGACTCTCTTCCCAATATATGAGAATCTTTACTAAGTGTGCAAATGCAAGGTTGATTGACTCTCTTCCCAGTATAAAACAGAATTCAATTATCTTTTCAAAGATCTGAAAAAGACAAATAAGTATGTAAATACAAGGTTGACTGACTATATGAGAATCTTTCTAAGTTAATGCATCTTGAGCTAAATATGCCACGTGCTAATTTTTATATGACTTTGATTGTTTGAAGTGTTATTATATTATTCAAGTTAAAATTTTTCAGTTTTGTGGGACATGGTATGAATGTAGTATATTTCTTCTTGACTTTTAACAAATTAAAAGTTGTTTTACTAAGATAAAATGTGATGATATCTACAAAAATAGTAAATATCTGATGTGTTTTGATGAATTTTTTTTTCTAATTATGTTTATTCAACAAAATAGAAAATTTCAAAATAATAACCACATAAAAAGTTGAATGAAATTTTATTTTGTTGCAAATGTTTATTATGAAACAAAAGTCAATCATCTTTATTAAAGTTGAAAAAGATAAACAAGAGAAATTGCTTCTTACACCAAAATGCAACTTAAGATTTTGGTTTCGAGTTAGTGATGGTTCTGGTTTAGTAGTTTAGATTCATATTTTATTGATATTTTAAAATCATATCACATGGATTTGCAAATGACAAGATCAATCTTGTATCGCTAAACAAATGTCGAAACAACCCATGAATGTGATGTTTATAGGATAATTAGATTGTATACATAAGATTTTAGAGAATATGACAAAAAATCATCCCTATGGTATTATACAAGTTAATCCGAGGTCTCAATTTTGACACGATAATACAATTTGTTAGTACATGCTTACAACACAACACGGATGACACTGATTCAATTTTATATTTTTTATATCATCAATAATTAGGGGTATAACCGAACTGAACTATTTAACCGAACCAAACAGAAGTGAATTTGGTGTTTTTGGTTCGGTTTGTTCGGTTTATTTGGTTTATTCGGTTTTGTAATCGGTTTGTTTGGTTTATTCGGTTTGGTTTCAGTTTTGATTTTTGAAAACCGAACAAACCGAAATTTTAAAAAAAATAAAAAATATATATTTTAAATATGTTAATTTATTTGATTTAAATTAATAATAGAGATTTTTATTTAAATTTTAGTTAAATATTAATCTAAAATTAAAATAAAATGGATAAGTTGCAATTAAATTAAAAAAAAGACAACTAAATACTTGAAAATATGTAAAAGAAATTCAAAAAATAAATAAAAGAAAAATATTTTGGTTAAACTGAACAAACCGAAAGAACCGAACAAATTGACCACTTTGGTTAGGTTAAAAACGGAATTAAAATTCGGTTCGATTTATTTGGTTTAAACAATCACTACGATTTATTCGATTTATTGGTAAACCAAACTGAACCGACCGAATGCCCACCCCTATCAATAATGATACTTGATAGAAAATAATTCGACATAATTATAACATGAATAATACGAATTGACATCCCTATGCGACTAATGTGACCAGTTACTATCTTAATAACTAGATGTGCTATTGTATGTAACATTCATCTGAGGAATGATTCTCGCAATCAACTATTTTAGGAAACAAATCTCTCTGTTTGCTCATCACCATAATTCCCATGATTCATATGCCATTTGTTGTAACCTTAAACTAGCTATTCACACTCACAATGTATTCATATAAATGTGTAACTATATACCAATACAATAAATTCAGATTTGCAGATTTTCTCACATCGTATTAGAGCATCAAAAGGTTTCATAACCTCACTGATCCATGGCCAACCAAACTTCACTAAATGAAATTATTCCAGAACCACAAACCCATTCTCAATCGAACTTCCCCACCATATAAATAACCACCTTAACACAAAACTCACTAGTGCAAACTACATCATATGGGTCACTCAAGTCGCACTAATTCTTCATGGCTACAATCTTCTTGGTCACGTTGATGGCACCATAACACCACTTAAAATCACTTTACCTAACAACACTCCTAACCCAGATGGATTGTTATCTTCTTTCTAGACTCAGTAATCTCTCAAATTGTTGGTGTCACTACTGTTATACAGCATGACAGCGTCTTTCCACAACCTATGCCTTTGGGTCTCGTTCGCAAATTAGACAACTCAAAGCTTAACTTTCACATCTTTCCTAAAAAATGATGATGTTGCTGTATATCTTATAGAAGAAAATCAAGTTTTCTATCAACTGCAATCACTCCATCACCTTATGACTGAAGAAGACTTATTTGATTTCATTCTGAATGGCTTAGGCCAACCTATCGCCCCTTTATTTGAAATATTGAAGCTCGTCTCCAACTAGTTAGCTTCGATGACCTCTTTGGTCTTTTACTTGGCAAATAAATGAATCTCAAAGCTAAAGCTCTCACCATTTTGGATGATCCTTCTACTATTTTATACTCTTCTCGGGACCTTACTCAATATGGATGAGGTCGAGGAAGGTCACAATCCTCCTCTTAAGGTCGTCGATGTGGTAGAGGTTATTCCTCTCTTACACCTTGTTAGGACCCAAACCTGATAAGAACATTCATAATAATAATAATAATAGAGAAAGAAAGAAAAAGCACACACAAATTTTCAACGTGGTTTGAACTCTCAACAATAGATAAACCTACGTCCATGATCTCTACTAAACAAATGTTACAATTTTTTGACGGAAAAAATTGTAAAAACTCTCTCATAATGGTTACAATTTTTGAACAAAAAAATAAAAACCCTCTCACAAAAGATTATAGTTTTTGATCGAAAAAACTTTCAAAATCCTTTCACAAAGATAGTATTTTTTGCACAGAAAAACTATGAAAACCTTTTCTTATACAAAGAATCCAAGACCAAGTTACATCTCACTAGTTAACTGACCTGAGAGATTTTACCCACATAAACATTAAGGCCTAAAGTCTATTTATAATGGGAAGACCTCTTTACAATCTTAATCTTAACCAATATGGAATACTTAGTCTCACTTATACACAAACTAGGATTTGGATAGTTATCCCAATAAATCTCACTTCTATTAAAACTAGGATTTGGACAGTTATCCCAACAAATCCTCCCTCTATCCAAATTCTTATATATCCCAAAACACTTAAAAAACTAAACTCTTTTGTTAGTCTTCATATACCCACATGTCTTGACACTCTGAGAAAATTGAACTCTCTTGTCAGTTTTCATATCCACACATATCTTCACACTATAAGAAAATTAAACTCTCTTGTTAGTCTTCATCTGCTCATATATCTTCAATTTGAGAAAATAGAACTCTCTTGTCAGTCTTCATCTTCCATACATGTTCACTCTAGGAAAATTAAATCTCTTGTCAGTCTTCATCTCTAGTCTTCAGTCTTTCTCCATTCTCCTCCCCTAAACCGAACCTCTGGCTTTGATACCACTTGTTAGGTCTCAAGCCTGACAAAAATACCTACAGTAATAATGACAGAGAAAGAAAGAAAGAACACACAAATTTTAACGTGGTTCGGTCTCTCAACAATAGACTTATGTCCACAATCTCCACTAAACAAATGTTACAATTTTTGGATGGAAAAAATTGTAAAACCCTCTCACAACGATTACAGTTTTTGAACAAAAAATTCTCAAAACCCTCTCACAAAAGACTATAGTTTTGAACAAAAAACTCTCAAAGCCCTCTCACAAGTTTACAATTTATGAACGAAAAAACTCTCAAAATCCTTTTACAAAGATTATAGTTTTTGCACGAAAAAACTATGAAAACCCTCTCTCACACAAAGAACCCAAGACCAAGTTACACCTCATTAGTCAACTGGCTTAAGAGGTTTGATCCACCTAACAACTAAAGCTTAAAGCCTATTTATAAGGAAAATACCTCTTTACAATCTCAATCTGAACCAATATGGGATACTTAGTCTCACTTATACTCAAACTAGGATTTGGATAATTTTCCCAATAAATCCCACTTCTACTTAAACTAGGATTTGGGTAGTTATCCCAACATAACTCACTCATGGTCGCCCTCTACCATTATCTGTTACAACTATTCTAGTCATGGATAGCTAAGCCACCAGTGTCTAACTCCTCGCCCATCACAACTTGTGTCTCATCTTGCATCCATCCAATAACCATCATCTTAGATACTTGACAGTGGCGCGACACACCACCTTACATCAAACATTGATAACCTTGCTTACCATATTTAATACTTCTCTTCCTATTTCTCACATTGGAAACTGAAAACTCAACCTTAATGGTCACCATTATGTCTTGCATAATATTCTTCATGTTCCATCATAATGTCAAAATCTTTTATCTATTCATGAATTCACTAAATCTAACGATGTGTCACTATAATTTTTTCCAACTTTTTTTGTTAAGGAGCTCCACACCAAAACTGTCATATACTAAGGAAACCTTGAAGTTGGTCTCTACAGTCTACCTATTCATCTCCATAAGCCTCCTTAGTCGTTTCTCTCTAATCTTAAAATGTGGCATGCTCGTCTTGGCCATGCCTCTGCCTCTGCCTCTGTTGTTAATCAAGTCTTACGTCAATAGCACATCTCCATAAAAATCCACATCTTCCAGTCAATGTGTCTCCTACAGTGTCAACAAGTCTCACCGTCTTTCCTTTATTGATTCCCAGTTTCAAGCTTTGCATCCTCTTGAGTTAGTCTGCTCTAACTTGCGGAGACCATCTTCAATAACCTCTAGTAGTGTTTTGAATTGTATGTTATCTTTGTTGATCATTTTTCCAAGTACACTTGGATTTTCTTTCATAAATACAAATCTAAAATTCTCAATTGTTTTATTAAGTTTGTCATATTGTTGAAAATTTTTTTGGTGTCTCTGTTAGCTCCTTTCAATCTGACTAGGGTGGGGAATTCCAATCCCTCAAAACCTATCTCTCCACTCATGGTATTACTCATCATGTTTCCTATCCCACACACCTGAATAAAATGGAACAACAGAACGAAAACATCATCATAATATAGAAATGTATTGTGCTATATTACACCATTCTCATGTTCCTTATAAATATTAGTATCGTGTTTTCTCTATTGCCATTTATATCATTAATTGTCTACGTACTCCATTCTTCTCCTAAATCCACTCCTTATAAAACCCTTGTTGGCACCAAACCAGATTACAATTTTCTCCATACTTTTGGTTCTACATGTTATCATTGGCTAAAACCTTATGTCACTAATAAACTTTCCACTAAACCTAAATAATGTGTCTTTCTTGGTTACACCAAAAAACACAAAGGTTACTAGTGTCTTGATCCCTCTATTGGCAAACTCTACATCTCACGTCATATCGTCTTTGATGAATTCATTTTCCCATTTAAATACTTTTATAATGAGTGTCCCACTACCTTTTCCTTCAGCTCGTCTCGTTTTTTCACCATATTCCAAAACCTAATCATCCATTGTCATCTAACCCACAAACCAGTCCTCTACCACTCCCTTATCAAATCATAAACCTATCGCTACCTCTCCGCTGTGTTGTCCACACTTGTTCATTCCCATTCTCAGTTGTTGCTTGCACTCGACCAACCCGTGGCACCATTCCAATCCTATTTGTCCCCATCAACCACTGCACGTAACTCTCCATCACTCCCTATCGTCTCTCTTTACTCCTAGTTGTCCATTTTAAGCACGATGCTCCCACTCTTTCTACCACATTACCTTCTTTACCTCTTATTGTTAACCTCACTAACTAAAGTACCTTCAACTCACTCTTTCAATCATCATCCTATGATCATTCAATCTAAAAAAATTCTCTCAAGCCAAAAAAATTTCGCTCAATCCAGCTCCCTTCCTGCTCTGTCCCCTTCCCAACCTCATCATTTTGATCCTGACTTTGTTATCGCCACTTACTCATAAGCTATCTAACACCCTCATTGGAAACTAGCTATAGAGGAGAAAATAAATGTCTTGCTCCAAACCAAAACATGGACTATTGTTCCCACATTCTGTGCTATAAATGTTATTGAAAGCAAATGGGTCTTCTATATAAAAAAGAACTCTGATGGTTCTATAACAGTCTGGTCTTAACTTTACAGATATGTTCGACCCCGTTGAAAAACCCACCATACTTTGCCTTCTACTTGCTCTTGTAGTTTCTCATTCACGGATGACAAAGTAACTTGATGTGTCTAATTCCTTTCAGTATGGTGAATTGGATACCCCTGTCTTTATGGCACAACCTACAAGTTTTTTTAACCCTCACTTCCCAACATATATTTGTGCTCTCAAGAAATCTCTTTACGATTCGAAATAGGCTCCTCGACAATGGTACCTTTGTCTTGCTACTTGCCTTGACCAACTTAGTTTACATCCTCAAAAACAGACTCTTACCTATTTAACTATCACTCTTATAGTGCTCTTGTCTATTGTCTTGTCAACATTGATGACATTATTACTAATAGCTCTGACTCTAAACTGATTGATTAGTTTATTTTTCATCTCTAACAACACTTTCCACTCAAATATATAGGGACTTTGCACTATTTTTGGGCATTAAAATGTCTTCAATTTAGGGAGGACTTCACATCACATAGAAATACATCCTTGAGCTCCTCGATAAACTTGATCTACACAACTGCAGTCTTGCGACCACTCCCAGTGTCTAGTTACGATCTACCAAAGATCCTAAATAAGCTTTACTACTAGTTCCCTTCAACGATCATACATTCTTTTATCAAATTATTGGAGGTCTTTAATATCTCTCCTCCACTCGACCGAGCATTGCCTTGGCTATTAACAAATCTTCCTAGTTCATGCAAGCTCTAACCAATTGTGATTGGAAAATTGTCAAATGCATTTTAAGTTATCTTAAATGAACCTCTGATCATGGAATCACATTTAACTTAAGTTCTTACTCAAATCTCACCATTTATATGGATGTTGTTTGGGGTGATGACACAATTGATCATAAAAGCACATTTGGA
Organism: Breynia disticha f. nivosa; assembly: GCA_948193385.1. Lineage (NCBI taxonomy): Eukaryota > Viridiplantae > Streptophyta > Magnoliopsida > Malpighiales > Phyllanthaceae > Breynia > Breynia disticha. The sequence continues at coordinate 4,237 of CANYCX011922731.1, read as the reverse complement.
TTTAAAGTGTTCCTTGGCTACAACTTATTATCTTGGTCAATTCGCAAGCAGTAGACAGTTGTCTGTTCCTCGTGCAAAACAATCATACAAAATGCAATCCCAAGAACTAAACATGTTTGTGCAAAAACTAGTTAACTAGTTTAGAGTTTTGTACCTTAAAACATGAAAGAATGGTTCAAAAGATTTGTTATGCATAACTACTATATAGAACCAGCCTATACAACCTTCAACCAAGCCAAATTATTTCACAAAGGAGCTACATGTACGTGACCTCCCTTTATGTTGACACACACATGGCTAGTCCGTATCGAAGAGAAAAACAATTTTTTTCACCTTGGGCAGCTATAGGTCATGGACAACCATAAAAAAAACAAAGGAGAATGTCTCTTCTTGTATAGAATAAGGTCATAAGTCCTAAAAAAGAGACGAGAGGTAAAAATCCTAGGATTGTGCTTATCCTTTTTCTTTCTTATCCAAGTTGATTTTGACTTAGATTAGAACTTATATTTGAGTTAAAATTCCAATCTATATCTACCTAGGATTTAGGAAGAAAAAGATGGCATTTATTTCTTTAAATCTATACACATTTTTTGACAAACTATGTCCTTAACATGATCTAGCTTATCCTTATCCTTATCTTCTCCAAACACCTTATTTTTAGCCTTAAATCCCACTTTAATTTGAATTCAAAATTTGAATCCTAAATCAATTAAGATTTATCCAAGAATTATAATAGATAATAAGGACTTTTAACCCTTCCAAATTAGGCACACATTTTTGGACAAAATATGTCTAAACGTGTCCTAATCCTTATCCTACTAGGATTCTTACATTTACATGATTAGTTTCCTAATTAGTACATAATTAGTACTAATCATTAGATGCACATGCACTATGTTTCCATTGAGCCTATATTGTGTCCAATTTACACATTTTCAAGCCTCATATATTTGTCCTTAAATGGCATAAATATACGCCTAAAATAGAAATACCAATTTTACCCTTTTTAGACCTAGTCTTTGTGTACGATCCTATAGGCCCATTTAATGTTGGCAATAGGAAAAAATAATTCCTAAAGGTCATAAACAAACTCTAGCAAAATGTTATGATAATCAAAATTAAATGAAGATGTTATGACATCCGTTTGACCTAGTACAATGTACATAGTCCCTTACCCTTAATATTAGAATTGCATAAGGCATAAATCAGTCATCCTTATTTTGTTAATTTTTTTCTTAATATTCCAGTGACACTGAGCTCTTTCAGATATATAATAAAACTCATTATTTTATCTAGGTGTGGTTGGACTCTTTTTAGTTCACTGATCAAGTGCATAGGGCATTTTCTCTCTCTTCGAGAGCGGGTAATCCCTTCACTTCTTCCATGCTCTCTAACATGAATCAATGCATATCCAACCATACCGATACTTTTCACCCTTTTATGGGCACGCTATGCATATATCAAAGTATACAAAAATCCATATAGAGTTTCACAAAGATTTTTGGTCTAAGAACTCTGATGTAAGATTTGCACATGAGAACTACTTATGACTTTGAACCATGTAGTTGTTCTCATTGACAGATCTAATCCAAATACCATGTCTTAGACATGTATCCATGATTTTTGACTGGCATCTCATGTCTTTGTGTTTTGTAGGACCAAATCCACTAAGTCAGAAATAGTATGTTAGCCTTAATTCACACACTATTCGTATAGTAGTAACTGATTAGGGATATGTAGAAAGAAATCTCTCTCTACAATGTCCTACAGACATATGCCTCACATATCCCAACTTAAGCATTGAGATATTCAATTATGGAATTATATTCTTTCTTTGCGCATAAAAATAACAAAAAGATAGAATTAAAAATCTTAACTATGAATGTAGTCAAGAGACATTGTTTTGGACTAACACTTACACCAATATATGGCTCTATTTCCACTGATGCTTCTGGATTCCTTGGGTTGCACTCCTTGCTTCATGAACTTCACCAACCTATTCAGCTTCCTGTAAAAATCTGGTGCAACAATGTTTCAGCCACCTATCCTTTTGCCAATCCAGTATTCCACTCTCGTAGCAAGCACCTAAAAATTGACTTTCACTTCATTCATGGTCATATCTGTAACATTCCTATCCTAAATCTCTGTAATTAGTAAAATGATTAAGAAAATGAATATATTATACATTAAGAAATGTTAACTTTAAGATAAGACAACACGATTGAGAACAGAACAAGTGTTATGCAGAAAATACTAAGTTTTAGCCTGTAAAATGGGAGGCGTGCTGGTTGGCACGAGGGCGTGCTCCTTAGAAAAAGGATGAGCATGACCGTATTAATCAATAACACGATCATGTTTTTTGGAAAAGAAAATTTCAACACGGTGGGAGTGTTAAATAGGTGTTAAATAGCATGTGGACTTGCTGAGTAGCACACTACGTACTAAACCAACGTGCTGAGGTGTTAAACATGCAAGAAAGTTGAAAATCAAAGCATGAGCTGGATTGTTGGAAGTATCATGGGGCATGCCAACACCAACACGACACTGCTGATCATAAAAAAACAATTTAACCAAAAAAACACAAATTTTATTTACACAGTATTAGAGAGAGAAACCAATAGAGAGAGAGCTAGTGAGAGAAAGGAGATTTTGGTGGAATACAAATCGGATCTTAGGAGTAAGTCGAATATCGATATATAAGTCGATATTAAGAATCTACAAAGTTAATCTTTAATAACTATGAAATTAAATATAATCCTATCAAGAATTTAGGTTAGAAATTGTTAGGATTAGATTAGGAGCATGAATATGATTATATTATGGAATTGATTGAGATAAAGAATTGTATAAATGGTTCTTTAGGGAGACAAGTTAGACGGAACAGAGTTCGGGCATATATTGGTCTGATTAGTTCAGTTAGGAGGTGAGTAATCTAACTCAATAATTAAATAAAGTAAAATATGATTGAATTACGAATTGTTGTATAAATTACGAATATGATTGATTTGTGAATGGTTATCAATTGTGCATTATTTGGTGAGTACGGATGTGAATGACATGATGATATATGCGTACAAATGAAATTGCAAATGAATGGCTAAATGGTATTGGATTTTTCATTAAAATGAAATAGGTACGCAAAATGAGAAATGAAATACGAACAGATACGTGAGCTTTGTTTATTATATGTATATGATATGATGATATGGTATTGGTGAGGTGATGGATTGGTGATATATGATCGATCATGTGCAGACGGGAGTAGGGATACAAAAGGTAGGTATTTATTATATATGTTTCACATACTATACTTAGGCGTCAAAAAGTGTCCACAATATATACACACATAGTATATGATGTTTGTTTGATGGTTGTTGATAGATGAATAGATGACTTTGTGTGATATGAGAATTATATGAGTATGAAATCATGAAAACATGTTGATTGCAGATTGATATCAGGTTGCAGTAGTTCAACACGGGAAGTGCTTAATTGACATGATGGCCGTGTTCAATGAACAAAGGACGTGATTAATCAACACAAGGTTGTGCCCATAGGGGTGTGGTTCAGGATGAGCCATGCTCACAGCTGTTTCCACTCAACACGAAGTCAACACGGGCTGTGCTCAAGCACTGTCTACCCGTGCTGCACTTCTGCATTGACCATTTTACTTCCGAATCAATCTGTAATGTTCTCTGAATGTATCAAAGTGATATTATATTATGAATAAACGAAAAAATTTTAATTCATTCATTATAAAACACGTTAACTTAATGATAATTATGGATTAAATAGTTAATTAATTTTAGGATGTTATATTATCTTCAAAAAACGTCTCATGGTGCAACATCTTTCCACTAAAGATTAATTTGCTAATATTCTCACCAAATTGCTGCCACCTGACAAATTCCTCTACTTCAAACACAAGCTTCAAGTGTTTTCCATTCCAAGCTTTGAGGGAGGATGTTAAAGAATCATTTAAGGAATGATTCTATTAATTAACTCTTTCAGGAAACCAATCTCTCGGATAGCTCATCACTATAATTCCCATGATTCATGCCATTTGTTGTAATCATTATCTAGCTACTCATACTCACAAAGTATCTATATAAATGTGTAAATATATACCAATACAATCAATTTAGATTTGCAGATTTTCTCACAGCCTGCTCAATGTGTCATGTTTAATTAATCTATAACTCATGCATTATGGTAACAAACACTATAATAAGTACTA
>CANYCX011922061.1:0-11347 GCA_948193385.1 Breynia disticha f. nivosa | reverse complement strand
ATTTTAAAAAAGGCTCAGCCAAGAGAAGATGAAAATATATTTGTTGAGTGAATGTTTGTTGATTTGAATTTAAAAAAGGATTTAAAAATTGAGGCTGGCTTTTTCTTTAGGGTTTTGGCAGTGTTTTAGTCGACAGCAGAGGATGAAATTTAAATGGAGTTGTGTGGCTGGCTACTTTAATACACAATTCACACTTACAAAGATGGAAATGACATCGTTTTTACCTATTTTAATTCAAAATTTCATTCCAGTCCTTCTCCTTATTTTTCTTTTTAAAAAGTCATAAACCCCTAAATCAGCTCCTACACTAAACGTCGTCGTTATGTTTGTTGCCTTGTTCTTGGACTCCTTCGTCTTCCTCATCCAAATCCCAATTCTTATCGCTCCACGCCTCCACCTCCGACGCTGCACCGCACGCACCCACCCCCTGCCTTTCTCCTCCCTTTTCCTCGACTGCTCGACACCTCCTTTCCTTCCTCCATCAGTGATGCGGCCACGCGGCCCACGCCCCTCCACCTTAGCTCCGCTCCCGCTTGCTCCGGCACTAAGGGGGCGGTGCTCCCTCTAGGTTCATGACAAGGGGGGGCGGCCGCTGCCCCCGCCCCCGCTTTCCTTCCATCCCTGCTAAACGTCGTCGTTTTGTTTGCTGCCTTGTTCTTGGACTCCTTCGTCTTCCTCACCCAAATCCCAATTCTCATCGCTCCACGCCTCCACCTGGCTCCTCCACCTCTGACGCCGCACCGCACGCACCCACCCCTTGCCTTTCTCCTCCCTTTTCCTTGACTGCTCGACACCTCCTTTCCTTCCTCCATCAGTGACGCGGCCACGCAGCCCACGCCCTTCCACCTCAGCTCCGCTCCCCTTGCTCCGGCACTAAAGGGGGGCGGTGCTCCCTCTATGTTCACGACAAGAAGGGGCGGCCGCTGCCCCCACCCCCCGTTTCCTTCTGTCCCTGTATATATATATATCTAGTCATTTTTATGTTTCAATGTGTAAAAATATCCATTTATATTTGCTCTTTTGTTAAAATACTATTTTATTTTTTAATATATGCTACAGCTGCTCACGGGATGGGACTGGACGAAGATCACAAATCTCTAGTCTCGTTCCATAGTTTGTGAATTTTATTTTCGAAGATCCAGATCTATCTCATAGATTGAAAATTTTTGTCTAGTCCTGATCCAAAATTTTGGGAGGGAGCAGGATGGAGATCGAAGATATTGATACGGACAAAATGGTTCCGAGATGGGACGAATATCAGAGGATTTTTTTAAAAATTGCTGAATTTTTTTGCAAGAAACAAAAGGCAAAATATCATCCTCATAAAATTTAACAAAGAAAACTCATTATAAGTAACACAAATTAATAAATAAAACTTAAAAAAAAACTTGACACAAAAATAATAATAATTTGTGGCCATCGTCCTTTTCATTAAAAGAAAAACTTAAAATATGTTATTCGTCATCTTCATTTACACCAAAAAATTATGAAAATGAAAGAATAATAATCATATCATATAAAGAATTTATAACTTTTTTTTACCAAATTTTCACTTGATTCCTCTCAATAATGTTAAGCATAATTATCTTTGAGTTAGAGAAGATTAAATTAATATACTATTTACAAATAAAACAGTCATTTTATGTTATGACTTATAACTTTTATGGCTTCAAGTCTCACAGTGAGTTAGTGGGATATTGGAGTTCATAAGCATATATATATATAGTTTTGGTTCTTCAGAGCAGGACATGATGGGATGGAACAGGACGATTCTCAGGATGGATATTATTTAAGATCTAGAAACCGTACCATAAAAAAGTTATGGGACAGAACGGGACGAAAAAAGTCAAAGTCAATTAATTTTTTCGGTTCCAGTTGTATTGGGACAAGTCTCCGGGTCGGGTTAGGAATCTCTAAGTCCCATGTGTAGCCCTAATATATGCATATATTCTCGTTTATGGTTTTAATTCTTTAAAAATGTCAAAACTGTTCAAACTGTCAAATTTTAAAAAACGTGTATGATTTTTGCTTTAATTATTCTTTCCTTTCCGATATAACTCTAACCAAACTAAATCACTTTTTACTCTTTTTCTCTCTCTCTCCATATATGAACAATAATGAACACTATCAATAACTATTCTTTTTATAGATCGTGTTGTTTGAATCTCCTGACTATCAGATAATGTTTAGTTCCCTATTTGAGTTGTATATCCCGATTTTTAGCAAGTAACTATAATAATTAGTTACGAACATATATGAATAATAATGAACATTTTAAACATTTATTCTTTCTATAAATTGTGTCGTTTGAACATCTTCATTTTGTTGATAAGGTTGACATATTATATAATGAACATATATGAAAAGAAATGTACACTTTTTTCAAATAAAAAATATGACTTATAGAAAATTTGTGTGAACAGTTTTAAATGTTGAAAAATTATATAACGAACACATATAAGCATAAATATATATTTTTCTTTTTAAATTAAAAAATTTATGACTTGTAGACAATTTGTATTTATAAAAAAATTATCGTGAATACATTTGAACAAAAAAGAACTTAGTTCATGAGTGGATTGCATTTTATATTTTAGAATTTTCATTAATGAGTAGATTAATAAATATTGATTCCTTGTGTTTTTTGAGTGGTTAACATTATTACTCGATTTTAGGAGATATTTTGGAAATTTTTTTGAATTTCGTAGGCAGTAAATAAGTGAATTAAATTAATTGCTACCAGTTATTAAATTACAGTTAATAAGCATTTTGATATTTTTCAAAACTAAAATCATGCTTATCTACAAAAAAAAGAAATGGAATCAAAATTTTCGCAAATCATTAATGGTTTATAGATAAATAAATTGTGTTATAATTTTAAAAACTATTTTTACATCATCTTGTTAAGTTGTATCTAGGGCACGACATATATGGACAAGTGTGTGTGATGGAATTTGAGTGTTGCGTCTTTCTTGGTACCACCCACAAAAAAAAAGTTTACGTTAAAATAATGTCCAACTAAATAATTAGAATAAAAATATGAAATGTTGATTTTATCTTCCTCCAAGTAGTGCATCATAAGGTACACTGATGTCCGCAATTAAGGGAGGATTAAGTGGGAATCTATTTCATACCCAAACTTGTAGCAAAAATAACGGCCTCGTTGTCTGTGACACCATTGGGAATCAGCATGCCAAGACAAGTCTCTATACAAATGTGCTAAACATGCTGACCCCAACTAAACTGAGATATTTCGTCAATATTAACGAGATATGGTAGCACATGCAAGGTAACTCTACTTGTATCCTTGGTTGAGTAGATGTAGCCACCAATTAACCTCAATAAATAAGCTCCTGAAATATATTATTTCTTGCTTTGTCACATCTGGTGGTGGATTGGAAAACTCATTGATCAATCAACTAATTCGAAGCAAATTTCCTTTAAATGCCCTCTCTGGTGGAACAAGACTTAATAGATTTTGACACATGTCCGAAAATCTATAAGGGACACGACTAATCAATGGTTCTCCATCAATGCATAAGCCCATTTGTACGGCTAATTCTTGTAGAATAACTCTACACTCACCCTCGAGCTTATGAAAGGTGTGCGTCTCTGGACGCCATCTTTCAACTAAAGCGGTAATCAAATGATGGTCTATATGAATAAACCTAATGCGTCTCTACACTCACCCTCGAGCTTATCAAATGTTGTTTCATTAATGAAAGGACATAATTCATTGAAGTTTTCGTCCCAATCACCAAAATGATTTTTAATAGCCCTTTGCTTAGCCATCCAAACACATTTGTACAATGGTTCAACCCCAAACCTTTTAGCCATATCATAAAACATCCTACTGTACTATCATTATATTTTTAATTATTATCAACTAACTTTGTTTAATTCCTTATTTACCTATTATTAAAACCACATTATACAAAAAAAATTTCGTCATTTTTGTCTTTTAGTATTCTATTAATATTTATTAGTTAATCTATAGTGTCGATGTTTCTTTTACACCTATTACATTCAAAATTATTCAATTCATAGAATGAGGCAAATGTGTTATAAGGCATACAAAACATCAAACACACATTAATTTATATATAAAATTAGTTAACACATTATCCTTTACATGTGTCACACATATGTACAATGCAAAAGGGTGAGAGAGAGAGGGCTGCTCAAGCGACAACTAGCCGACCTGTGCAAATATTGAAATTCCTAAGCATTTCAGTCCAAAACTCTGAGATAATTATCCTAAAAAAAGAGCAATTTAATGAGCTGCATGCTCAATAAGTATATTCGTCATAACATAAGTTCACCACATCACATGCAATCAATATTTAAACATCTTATACTTATTACGTTCTTAATCATATTATTAACTAAATCATTAATCAATTAAGATACGTATAATCCAAAACTTTTTATTTTGTCCTATCATATTCTCAAGCTTATCTATTAATAAATATCATTGGTTGATTGAACAATGAAACAACAAACTTAATTGATAAACATAAGCAAAACAGTGTAAGAGCACCGCCTGTGTTGCCTGTAGTTCTTACGAGCACGGCTCGTGTTGATCAACACTCCTATGGGCACGATCTCGTGTTGACGTAGCACGGCATGTGTTCATTCAACATGGTCAACGTGTCATTTAAGCACGACATGTGTTGACTTACTGTAACCTAAAATCAACCTGTAATCAACCTGTTCATTTCATCTTATACTTGTACCTTTCCCATACTATATCAATTATATCAATTGCTATCAATAATATCGCTATTCACATGCATTTAACATTATCCTTACTTTGTAACTGATAGCATTTCAGCAAGCAATATCAGAATTCATATATATATATATATATATATATATATACATATCAACCAAAATTCAACCACATATCAATATTCATCTCAACAAACTAACATCAAACATAACTATACAGATAACATCTAAAACGCACAGAACATGCAGATGTCTAGTACAACAACTCCTATCTGGTGTCTGGCAAAGAGAGAGAAAATATAGGGAATAGCAGCTGACCCACCTGAAAAGTCTATAAGGGCTAATCCTGCTCACTATTAAGTCCTGAAACAAAAATCACAATTGCGTGAGTTGTGGGCTCAGTGAATAGTCTTTAAATTAATCAATATATCATTTCACATATATATCCATTTCTGACAATATCAAATAAAAGCAATACTATAAATCATTTATGACACTTATCTATGATAAGTTTATATTCTCTTTCATCATGCAACGTAATCGTGTACAGCAATATAATCGTATACTGTAAAATCCCCCTCTACAGAATTAATCTCCCTCTACATAATAATCTCCCTCTATAGTATCAACCTTTCTACAAGATAAACTCCTCTACGTATGGTTGATCATATATCACCAATCCACATCTCACCATATCAACACTGTATCATCACCAGTCATATTATATCACATAAATTGTAAATCGTAGAATACATTCGTACAATGTGAATAACGTAACATGCATGTTTGCATTTTTGTTTCGTATGTACCTGTTCGTATTTCGATCATATAAACATATACTCGTTACCATTTTATACTATTTCCCATTTTACCATTTCTTCGCAATTCATATAATCTAACTATCAATCATCTACTGTCACATATTCAATTGCATAATTCGTATATAAATTCATATTTAAAGTGGGTTATACTACTCACTTATCAACTGAAATACTCAAACTGACTGGTACTCTTGTCCTGTCCAACTCTTCTGATCTGTCATCCTATAATAACATATACAAATCTTGCTATAAAATTCAATTTATAATGTATATATCCATATGCATGCTCCTATTTGATCCTATTAACCCCTATAGCATTAATTGATAACAATTCTTAGTTTAGACTCTTTTTCCTATAATCCTTAAGAATGAAAACTTCGTAAATACTAGCTATTATTCTGAACTTTTCTGTTCTAACTATACCAATCAATTCCTATCTCGATTCTACGATCAATTCTATATATAATACCTGTTTTCTTGTTATGTTTCTCTTTTCCTCTCCTTCTTCGAGCCCTCTCTTTCCCTTTGGTTGTTTTCTTTGCTTCTGTGAATGTTTCAAGCTTGAATGAAGGGAATATATACTAAAAAGGCTCATGATTGTTCCATGCCCAGAACACCCCCTGCCAACATCATTTTTCCATGTGTCACTCAGTTTTTCAGCGTTTTGGAACCCTCAGCAACTTGGCATGACCCATGCCAACCTTGGCACGACCGTGCCCATCATTTTGAGCACATTCGTGTTGATTTTTTAATATTATCGTGCTGTTTTCTAGCCATCACAACCCCGTGCTGTCAACACGCCATGGGTGTTGTTCAGTCATTTTATTGCCGATTTCACGTCCAAACTTCATTCTGTCGAATCCTCAACTCATATAACTCTTAACTTATTCATAATATGCCTATTTAACTTATATTTTACCTCTTTCCCTTATTAATTTCATTAGCTATCCTAATCATATCTTAGTTTACTTAAAATAAGGTTTTAAGATGGGAATGTTACAAATATACTCTGATAATCTATATACATTCCTACATATACTATGTTTTCTCTTATCTTTTAGTGACTGACCTTACTACAGGAACTTTTAAAAAATTCAATTTCAATTTCAACTCTAGCCCGTAGGCTTAACTCTAAGATCACTTGATCTTTAATTTCACACTAGATCCGAAGATCTTATACTCTACAACTGAAGATCTTATACTCTAGATCCGAATATCTTAACTTTAGATCCTTACAAGTAGCCACATTTTTCTATTAAATTTCATGTGAAATGAATTCTCATAAAATTTGTCAATCATTGTATTATCATTCTATAAAAATTGTGGCATGACCTTTGCTAATTTTTTAACATATCAAACATCAATAATCATTCAAAACAATTACAAATAATCAATCAATCACAACAACACTTAGACTATAGGCAATCGTGGCAATGGTGCAACTCATGCATGCCACATCAACAATTCACACTCTAGCAAATCTCTAAAATTTATCATCAATCTCAATATCCAACATATAATATAACATTCATATAAAGCATATATATAAATGAGGTAAGTTTATCCATGAACTCACTCTTGGGATTATACTTACCTGTGCTAACTGAGATAATTTATCTGGTGCTCATTATCTCTCTCTCGTGCACCAACCCTGGATCCTATATACAATTCATACCTCTCAATACATATACAACACAACAACTTCATGAGTGAAATGATATGCATCTTTTGCTTATGAACATTTCAACTCTAATATTTTCTGCACTTTTTAGTTAAATTCTATTAATCATAAATTCAATTTATTTAAACTTGAACTTTGGATATTTTATTATTTCATATAAATACTAAAAATAAGTCTCTGGACCTCTATTAAATTATGTCTCCAACATCTTCTTTTGACCATGTCAATTTCAACTACTAGATTTTCACAAATTCTGTCCTATTTTATTGAAAATTTGAAAAACCATACATAAAGTTCATTTTAACACTTCGGAATATTTTTTATGGTTAATGGACACCTTAATATTGATGTAGATACTTGTAAACTCATATGAATCACTCTGTACAAATTATGAAAATTCCCACAAGTCAGTCCAAATCATGAAACTACTCTGTCTTTGTTTTTTGTTCACCTTTACCGTTTTGGACATATCTCCTAAAATACTGAAGCAGATTATGTGATTCTTGCACTAAAAGTTCACCGACTTCTTCTAATTTCTAAGTTGATATAGCTTGGATTCTAATTAAACTTTCAAAAATAGAAGCAACTAAAACACTGAGCATCCAAAGTTTAGTTACAAAAAGAGTGCACTAAAATCTCACAAATTATTTCCCCTAAACTGAAAATCATATGCTCCTGGAGTTAATTTTTATTGTTTCACAACAAATCCAATCCAGATAGATAAAAATTTCAATCGAATTTGAACTCCAGAGCTATTTTTAAAAATTATGACTTTTCATGCAAAAATAGAATTCATACGAGTTTTGTTACTTATTTGGATTCGGCTAGGTTTTCAGATGAGTTTCCTATCAAATTTGATCAATACCTCTTGGATTCTTGTTTAGGATTGAAGGAAAGAGGTTTCTGGAGGTTTTAGGGTTTATTTGCTTTAGGGATTTCATTTTGGAATGAAAGAAATTTAGCTTTGGTTTTATATATATAAGCTTTAATTTTGTAGTTTTCCATCTTCTGCACTTTTCTTTCAGTTTAGTCCTTGCCTTTTTAATTTAAAAATTCTCATCCTTATTCCTTTATATTATATAATTTTCTAAATGTATTTTAATGGCACACAAATGAAAACAATATTTCATATGCTTATGAATACAACTATGCACAAAAATCTATATTTCGATATGTTTTGTTGGGTTTCTTCTGTCAATTTTAGTCTCTTTTATTCTTTTTACAATAATTCTTTCTCTATCAATTATATAACTCTAAACTTTGAATTTAAATCTATTTATATTTCTATTTCATTCATTAAATAATTTAATAAATGAACAATCAAATATGCTCTAATGATAAATATGTTTATGCAATGAATGCTAATTTTCTGTTTCATGGTCTCTAGGTTTGAGATTTGACATATCATTTCTGAGTGTGCTAACTTGAATATTTGGTTTTTATATTAAAGTAGAAACATTCAAAGAAATAAAATTAGAGACCAAATTCCTTAACCCAACTCGATTTGATGACATTATACACATATGTGGACCACAATATTTGGTTCTTGTCCAAAAACCAGAAGACTTTTTCTCCGTTGCGCGCAATCTCCACTTGCATCCTTGCCCAATATGACACTTAACTGCAATCGTATTATGCCTTTTTCCTTTGATCGAAATTCTCATATTCTTAGGATGGAATATTACTTAACAGCCATTTTTACATGATCTCGTGAGCTAAAAATCATATCGATATTGAACTCCATCCCAGACTACCATAATTCATCATTTGAAAGTTTTGTAGCACTATCATTAGTCATTTCTTCTATGTTCACGGAGTGGTATGCTGAATAATCATATTCATCAAACAAATCATTCCCGCCAGAAGGCACCAATAATAGATTCTCCTTATCATATTCTTCATCAAAAAAATTCTCTTCTTCATCATCCTCATCATCATCTTCTTCATAATCTTCGACGTCTTCATCGTCCTCATCTTCTTCTTCCTCATCTTCATCATCATCTTGACCAAATTCATCATCCTCATGTTCACCACAATCTTGACTGTATTCATCATCATTTTCCTCCTACGTTTGTTAATCCTCAACCTGGACATCTTCTTGCAAAAAAAACCATGCTCCAAATGATCATAGAAACTCACTATAACTTCCAAATTCAAAGTTACTTCGACTTTGCAGAGATATACATTGATCAATATTTACAAACAACTCCACAAACTGCAATTGTTGAAAATGTCTCATTACTATATACATATTTTCCAAAGTAGTGTCATCATAAATTTGCACCAACCCAAACACAAACCTTCCATTTTCAAACCACGTTAGTTTTTGAAATTTATTGACTAAACTATGAGATTGGGTCCGATTATGTCCCTAACAATGTCGAGTAAAACACCATAATTCTCGATCCATTTTCACAATTCTACACATCCCACCAACATACCCAAAATCGTCTTGTCCATTCCAGTAAATCGCTAAAGATGGCGTCATTCAGAAATTTACTCAATCTAGTCACAAATAATCACTCTATGATTACTAACATTTTAAATAAATAATATTTTCACATAAAATTTTATATAACTTTAAAATTAACACTTCATATGTTTTAGATTTTCAAATTTAACTTTAAATAAAAAGTTTCAATTTTATGAAGGTGCATATTACATATATAATAAAGCAATAAATAACTAAACTATATTAAACTCATGCACACTTTTAGTTTTTAATTTTTATAAACTTATTAGCAACTAATAATCATAAAAAATATACTATAAAAATAAGAAATATTTACTTATTTAGCCAACTATAATACATAAAAAAATATATTATGTCATAAATCAAATAAATATTGTGATTTTTTGTTTATAATATTAAAAAAATACCACAAAATTAAATTTATACATAATAAATACATACCTCAAAAGCACAAACTCAATTATGGTCATAAAAATTATTTTATATCTACAATAAAAGAACAAAAAGTAAAAACTATGCAATCTCTGAGCAATACCCCTAATAATTTCTCTATCTTTGAGTTTTAATATTCACTTTACCAGACTCCGACATATTGAAAAATGACTGAGTTAATCTTTTCATTAAATTAAGCTAATGGAAAGGTTGAAATTTCATTCTTGCCCCAGCCACGTGTGTATTAATCAAGGACCTGTAAATTAAGCAAAAATATTATAGGGACCAGTAAATTAAGCAAAAGAAATACATAGAGGGCAGAGAAATTATTTACTTCTTGATCAGTTAGCTAATTTAACAGAAGGATTAGTAGTAGTAATTTTTAATATGTCGAGGACCAGTAAGGTGAATATTAGAAACTCGAGAACCGAGAAATTATTATGGGTATTACTCAGGGATCGCATAGTTTTTTACCCGCAATAAAAATATGCATACCATTTAGAATTTATTTAAAAATTATCTATATAATTTAATATTAAAAAAATTCCTTACCATAAACTAAAATTCACCTTGAATGTAAGACTTGTTTTTTCAACCTTTATTTTCGAATAATTATACTTTTCAAATGACTTTTACATCCAAAACAAATGAGAGAGGAGAAATACATGCATTTAAATTAAAACCTTCGCCCAAAACTATATACATCAAATTATACATTTGCGGAAGCTGTAGCATAATTTGAAAACAAACTTAAACCAAAATGCATGTATAAAATATGTACAAATATATACAAGTGCAAAATATCCAAAACATCAAAATCCGGAGCCAATACCTCGAAGATCTCATATCGCTATGCTAACAATCCACCGCAAGTCTCCAAGTATGCAGCTATCTACAATCTGCACAACAATTCAATTTACACAAAACATGTGAGTATTTTTCAATACTCAGTAAGTGCTTCTACACACTTACCAAGGTAGCTAATGCATAAGTAATCGTATCTTATTACGATTTAAGTACATTATGCAATAGGAATAACTATCCTATTAATTACTGTTCAATTCTATGCTTAAATCTCTGTTCAAAATTCATTTCAGTGTAATCTCCAGGTGGCACAGTCGTGCCGTGTTGAGCACGGGGTCGTGCTCATCACTTTTTCCAAAATAGTTCAGGCACAGCTCATGGTGTCAAAATTGGTCATAGCACAGG
>CANYCX011921744.1:0-10103 GCA_948193385.1 Breynia disticha f. nivosa | reverse complement strand
CATCTTCGTAGGTTATTATGATTTTTTTTCATACTTAATATTTATATTTCTTTAAATACTTACGTAATTTTTATTTTCTTATTATTAAATATTTTATTTTTTAATTAATTTTTCATACATAATTATTTATTTTTACAAATTTTTTATTAATTATTACTATGTAATTATTTATTTTTTACTAATTATTTGGTCAATAATTTTATTATGATGCTTGAATGAGAAATTATATGACTTATGTCAATAAGATAAAACTTTAGACACTTCATTAAATTAATTAGTTAATAATTTCGGAATGATTAGGATAAGGAAGAATGATTAATGTCCACAAGTGCTCCCTTTGGACAATTAATTATGATAATTGATTAATCATTTTGGAATGATTAGAGGAATGATGGTTGGTGGGTGTGATTGATGTCCACAACCCTCCAATTTAAACAATGCAAAAACACCCCAAAAATAATATTTCTCATTTTAATGTGACTTAAAAAATATTTCCAAAAAAGAAGACGAATAAGAAGATTTACCACTTGGAATTGAAAATATGAACGACAGCAGCCACTTAAAGGTGTCTTCAGTCGTCCACCTACTAATTTTGAAGAACGATTTTTACTGCATGCATTAGCATTGGAGATTTATAAGATGTGGAAACTTGTGCAGTGGTCGATTCTCTCGACTCTTCCTACTCACTTCTTTCCTTTCACTTTTGCTTTGTTTGCAAAAAAAATTAGGAGGATTAGATACCGACAACTAATGTTGTATACTTACAAAACGATTGCCAACGGACAATGCCAAAATTTGAATCTCAAACTCTCAGGCAGAGATCAATAAATTATACCGATAAATCTAACGCCAGCAAACAATACCTTTTTCTTTAAGAAGAAAGCATTTGTCTCCAAATAGAATCTTTTCAACAAAAGTTAATAGAGTATAAATGAGGTAATTAAATAAAAATTATTATGTGAGGTTTCATTGGTTTAAGTTATTGGTTTTATATTAATTAAATATTAATTTTAGGAGAAGTTAATGTTGTTAAAGATGCAGTGTTGTCCAAAGATGTGGAGCCTTAGAACAGTACCCTCTTTTGCAGGAGGACTCTTTTTTTTCTCTGAGCTCCGGTATTCTCGATCCATTGGGCCGAGACTAATTCGGTTCGGAGAGGGTTCCGGGTGATTAGATTTTATTTCCCTCCTAAACGGCGTTGCGGGGATCGAACCGCAGTCCGCCATACTAAATTCAGCCTCAGGCACCACTGAACCAAGACACGTTTGGAGGAGGACTCTAACAAAGAGCAAAGTATATATTTAAAGTGAGAGCCAAGCAAAATCCCAATGCTGTGATTCACTTGTTTTTTTTAAAAAATAAAATAAAATGAAATTAAATTTAATGTATTGTTTTGGTATATAGTAGGTTGACTTTTTGACTCACTCGGCGTGGACAAGCAACCGTATACTTATTTTTTTTGTCTGAACTACGGGGTATCCTGAACACCTCTGACTAATCCTCGTTTGAACCGTATACTTATTATGTGTATTGTCAACGACATGTAGTCTAATACCTTTTATAGACAATTTTGTATCTGTTTTTTCTCTCTCTCAATTCAATCACGACCAATACTATTCATCTTCTCTTCTCTATCCTTATTTTCTCTCTATCTCATAGTATTCTATTGTATCTGATTTTTTGGTGAACAAAATTTTAGGAAAGGGGTCGGGCTAATCCACAAATCAAGGGTAAGGAGACGTCTTTCGGTTAGTCCCGGCGAACCGGCAGGTTAGAACCTGTATGCCTCACCCAGCGCCGCTACGGAGGATCGAACTCGCGATCACAAAGAAAGGGATAAGACGCCTTAACCGCTGAACCCACAGACGAGAGGTATTCTATCGTATCTGATGTGTTATCTTATATATATCGTATCAAAACAAATTATGGATAAAAGTATCATTGTCTGTTGTGATTGGTATGTGAAAAGTTGGTTCCGAAGGTTGCGGTATAGCTAGAGAAGGAAAAACTGAACCGGAACCGGCGGGCTAGACTGGAGTTGGCTCAACCTGACCCGCCGGTTGCCGAAATCGGCTCGGCCCGGAACGGGCAAAATCAGTTCTCGGGCGGCCGCTTACGGTTCAGTTGTGTCGTCGGTTCAACCCACAGGTTAACCGACGGTTCCTGAGCGGCCGCTTACGGTTCAATTGTGTCCCCACTTTTTTTATTTTTTAAAATTTTTCTCTCTCCTCTTAGCTCTATATAAACCTATAATTTTCCACACAAAATTTAAGCTATTTCATCTTTCTAAAGAATTTTTTGTCAAACAAACGAAACGTTAATTTATTACCTTTTCTTACAATAAAAAGACCAAATATTAACATTTTTTTTACAAATCAAATATTATTAACTAGCTCTTGATCCTCACGCGATGAGGTGGGATGTCGTATATTATAATTATTTTATGCAATTAAAAATTTTAATAAAAATATTTAATATATAACAAAAAATAAATAAGTAGTTTAAATAAAATTATCTATTGTAGGTATAATATTTTAAATTTAAAAAATTTTTAATTATGTATACAAAAAATATTTCAGAATTTTAATCTTTTTTCAATAAGAAATCAATATTGTTGTGCCTTCTTTGCTTGAAATTGTTCCTTCATACCACTTTGATCATGTGCTTTAAGATGCCAAAAGGGTCATAAAACAGATTTTTCATGTCAAAATGAAACTAAGATGCCATGTTTTATTTCGACTGTCGTCCGAGTGATTGAGCTATCGTCTGTCACTGTTTCATTTGGTTTGAAATATTTTAGGACTTCCCTCATCTCTTTCATTTTTGGAGCTAGTATTAAATACAACAACGTTTATTTTCTTTTTTGGATTTGTCACAAATATTTTTCCTCGGGTTTTTTTTAACCATTCGTCTTGTTTTAACTTCCTTAAACACCTCCATTCTTATTCAACTGAACCATTATAAAAATGAATGGTTTTGAAATTAAAAATGTAACAACTTGATTTTATTACGATCATGAAAAATATTGGAATTGTCGGCTGCTTGCACTGCACAATTCTGATTTTGTAATTAAAAATGTTGATAGTCCTGGGGCCTTTGCTCATCTCAAATTTGAAAAACCTAGTTTAGGATCGACTTTGGAGCTATAGAATTACATGTTAAGCATGTTTAATAGTCACCAGCACCAAGTAATCTGCTCTACTTGTCATCTTTTAGGATCCAAGTTTTTGGAATTTTAAATACTCTTTGAGTTGTGAGTTATTCTTCAAGGCACAGAACCAAGATAATGCAGGATTTTAAACGCTTTCCTATCATCAATGGATACAACCTGTCGTCCAGCTCTGTTCACCTCAAACATGTGATTGGTTTGACGCACAGATACCTCATCATCAATGTTATTAACAGCAGTTGCTGGCAGCAATTAATTTTTCATCTCTCAATCATATTAACGGTTGGAATTAGCGGGTCCGCCTATGACGATTGGGTGGAACCGAGACCAAATGCATATTAGTTGAGTATTTGGATCTACAATGTAATTAAGTATTACATACATATACTTATTGTGTAAGTTGTCCACGGATATAAATAAGAAGTTTAAACGAAACCTAATTTCAAAATTCAAAAAAAAAAGTCAGTTTTTTCTATGTAAAGAAAAACTGATACAAAACCAAAACTTCTCTCCTTCTTTCCTTTTGGCAATAAATCTGCCAAAAGAAGAACTAACTTTATTACAAAAACTCGGTAGTAAATGGTTGTGTTCATTAACTCCTCCTCACTGTTCATATGTTGTAGTTGGAGGCGACCGACAATGATATTATTTTTTAAGCATCTCTTTTATTTCGTTGCGCTTATGAGTTAAGATTTATGTTTGCACAATTTATTTTATGCAGTACTGATAATTGAAATAGGTTTTTTATTCCTAAATTCGTTGATGCCATGACTGATAAAATTACCGGAAGCTACTATATAAGATAAAAGATTTGATTGTTTTTGAGAATTCTGTCCAAAATGAGAAGAATTTTGTCAAAATTTTGTGATTCTGATGCCACCATTAGATCCGGAACGTCCAAAAACCTTAAAGCCTCCCAATTTTGTGATCATAACGGAAAAGTCATGAACGGAGACAAAACAGTTGGCGAAACACTGTTCAAGCCTGAGCAGTGACGCCGCAAAGTGCCATTCAACCAGAAGAAGGAGATTTAATTTACTGCGCATACTTATGAGACCTGCTTAAGATTCAGCAGCCGATTTAGCGGAAACAGAAATGGATTGGATTTATTCATACAATTATATGGAGAATTTGATTAAAGAGGTTGTTGGTTTTCAGTTATATGGATTTAATCATACAATTAATTATATGGAGAATTGGACTGTGTCTTAAGAAACAGTCATACAGGTAACTTGAAGCAATTGTTTTTTTTGGCCTGGCGAATAATCAACGATGAGAAGTTATAATTCGTTGAGATTCTGAGAAAGTCAACAATTGACTGGTTTGGAATCAAAACCAAACTGCAACCAACTCTTTGGTCGAACCGGAGCCAAACTAAAATCGACGGTCAGACCGCTCAGACCCAAACCAACCCAAACACGTGTCGGATTGTCACGGCGAGTAGGAATTTGTTTCTGTACTCGCAGCTGCATCACTCGCCGGCAAAGAAGCAGTGCGTGGCGGCGCGTTAGCACGACTTCGGTGATGAAATTTTTTAATTAACACAGGAATTGAATAAATACCCAATATTCAATAAATTAATTTAAAAACAATTGTCTCATAAACAATTAATCAATCCTCAAAATATCTCAACAAGAGTGCTAAGTTAGCTCGGCATATTAAATTTTAGACAAAACATAAAAAAAATGATTGAATACAAATAAATACCCCTTAGTTGGTAAGTAAAACCCAAAAGAGTAGCCAACTCTCCCCTTCTCCTCGAAGTCGCCCCCAAAATCCCTTTCTCGATTGTTTTTCTCTGCAAAAAGTCCCTTCTACAGTTTCTTGCCTGTTTTGTATGTTCTGTACTTGGAAGATCACTTCTCAGCCCTAATGGAGCACTGAGCCCTGCTTTAGCTACATTGTGAGGGAGTGGGTCGCCAAATTGTTGGGTCGCATCTTTTTTAGTCGGTCCATTGCTGCACGCCCCATTTTTTTCGTGCTCATGAAGTAGCGTAATACCCATGAAGGGAAAGCATGCGCAATAAAATATTGTTTCTATTTAATTCAGCCTCTTATTTCAAACCCTATGTTGTGCTTCTTTGCAAACCTGCATCAATTATGCTTGAAAATAGTCTTTACATTCCTAAAAACATGAAATGCAATATGCTGAAAACACTAAAAAGGACCTAATTATATACGCAAAATATTGTAAAATGCATGATATGTGTCCAAAATAAACCCATCACATTTTTTAGAAAAAAAAATATATGACTAAATACAAATAGATGTATTTTTCATGTTCATCAACAAAATAGATGACATCGAAGTATTACTATAATATGACAATGTATGAGATGATGTTAAAAACTTTCAAAACTACAATGTCGATGGTATGAATATAGATTTTTCTTACAATTAAGGCACATTAGTGGAGAAGATTTGTGCAAACTTTGGAACAAGCCCAATGAACGCAAAATTATTACTAAAATTCAAGGTTCAAGATAATTTTTCAGCAATCTCCATGAAAAAAAGATATTAATCTGGAGTTCCATAAAAAGATAAGGAACAAATTTTCATGAAGTTTCCACTATGCATTACAACAACAAATAAAGAGAAGGGTCAACAACTTCTTCAGCCGGGAGAAAAAAAAGAGGACATAAATGGACTGTAATTTTGAATAAAGAGACAATTATTGTGAAGATTTGACAAATTTCAACAACACATCCAATTGTGAGGAAGAAAACTCTAAAGAAGATGAAATGAATGAACAATATCCAATTAGTTATATGAAAAAACTAAAGGAATATACAACAGAACTCGCAGAGGACTCGTTGGGACACATATCACTTATATAGTCATCTTGTAATTGCGATACTTAGCAGAGAAGATTTAAGAAAATATACATCATTATACAATTTACGAATTTATTCTTAAGCATATTTATAAACCTTAAATAAGCCTCTTAAACGAGTATAGTGATAAGTAGAAGTTATCTGTTGGACTGATCAATCGGTTCAAACTCCATTTAATACTCTTTTCTCTCTTTATGTATGTTGTCGACCTCTCAATGAGGAAAAGAAGATTAAATATGTTTAGCTAAAAAACTTTCCCTTGCTGTATTTAGGCCATTATTTTCAGGTTAAAATCACAATAGGAAATCTGAAAATAAATCTCAATAAACAAACGAAATTTAAATCACTCTGAATGTATTTAGACTCGAAATTTTGAAAAAAATAATCTGAAACTCAGCTTCAACAGAGGTGAAAATCGATTTGGAACAGGCGGTTTACGGTTCAATGGTTCATGGAACCGAAACCGAATCTATTTAGTTTGAGCCGGTTTGGTTTTGGTTTCAAGCCTGCCGTTCTGGTTTTGGTTCAATTGTTCAGGTTCGATTTTTCATTAAAAATAGTTAAATTGAACTGTCGATTCACCGTTTCATAGTTTATAGAACCGAAAACGAAACCGAACATGACAAATTTCAACGGTTTGGTTTTGATTCTTGTTTCGGTTTGCCGATTTCATTTATTTTTTTTATCTCTAGGCTTCGATACATTGAAGCCCTAACATTCATCTCTCCACTTTTTTCGTTTCATATCTAAGCTAAAGATCATACGAAGCTAAAAAGGAATATGACATGGTTCACATGATCTCCATTCATTTTTCCTAAGTGGCCGTAGGGCCCAAAACCTAAGCAATCACCTCATGGCCAGCGGCTGTATGACACATTCCCCACGTGGAAACTGTAGGCTCCCCACACTCCTTTGCTCCGTCGTGCAACTTCGCCATGTTGGATTTGTGCGATTGCGTGTGTCACACAAGTGGCTCAACCTCTGAACTCAATTTCAGGCTCTCTCTGTCGTTGCTGTCGTCCCCACTTTCTCTGTACAGATCTGATTGCGACCAGACGTTAGATCTTATTGTTTTTCTAAGCCTCTTTCTTTTTAGTGTTATAAATATGGCGTCACTGACTCATTCAGTGTATATCAAGATTTATATACTTTCTGCTGACTGCTTAATATAATATATGGCGCCTGTGACGTTGATTTTCAACGCCAAGATTCCTGGATTTTCAAAGGTGCACATCTTCTACGATGACAAGAGCATGACTCGACTTCTTATTCGCAATGCAGACGGTGATGACGACGACGACGACGATGGCGATGATGTAGCGCCTGCTGCATGAAGATTCGTATCGATGAGGAAACTCAATTAGGTATACTTTTTATATGTATACTCACGTTGTCGTGAGAACTATATATCGTTATACAGAAGCTACTTGAGAATGCAAGTTCAATCTTGAAAATGTAAAACATATTTTATGATATGAAAAGGTCGTTAATCTTCTGAGATTCGACATGGTAAGAGCTTATTAAATATATAAAAAAAGTGAAGTTGATGATGAATGCAGTAATCTTTTAAATTTGATATACAAATGAGTTAGGGTTTTAGTTTAATTAAGTAAATGAGCTAATAGAGTTTAGAACAACAAGACTTTGAATGTTATTCTCTCTTGATTATTTTTACTCTACTATGTGTTTAAAACCCCCCTATCATTACGTGTTGGAATTCTCGGGTCTGCGTGATGAGGATATTACGAACCTCCACAAATTCAAAACCCTCAAACTTAATGAGACATCCTCTCAATACCCAGAAGACCTTGAACATCAATCTGCTTCCTACCTCTATCTAGATGGAAATCTTGGAGCTGCTAAAGCTTTTGTTGTAGATACTCTAGTGGAAAAGCTTTTTCTCTCAAGATAGAAAAGATCATGGAAGAAACTACATGGAATGTTGATGGCATGCCTTTGGTGCTCAAGAAATGGTCCCCAAATACCTCTCTTGAACACTTGAGTTTGTCTAAATTTCCCTCTCTTGAAGCTTCAAATGAAGGGTCCTTTCATAGTTTTTATATCCCAACGAAGATGGAAAACTACAGCTAGAAAGAATGCAACATCCCAAGGAAATTGTTGAAGATTCAGTGAGTGCAATAAGTATTCAAGAAGTTTGAAGATATGTTTTAATTTTCTTTGATCAATGTGCACTTTTTGTATATTGTTTGTGCATATTTGTTCTTATTTTCGAAATAATTAAGTATAACTATTGTTCGATTAGGTCAGAATAATTTTAGTTGTAATTTTACTTATGTAATGATGTTTTTTGTTGGGCAAAATATGTTTGGAGTTAGGTAAATCTTTTTATAATCAATCAACAATACCAAGTGGGATGATTATTTATTGAAGTTGGTGAATTTTATGTAACCCGAATTTAGGCTGAAAAAATTGCAGCATTGTTCTTCGTGTTCTTGTCAAATTTTAGAAAACCAACATGATATCAGAGCTATAATTATTCAGAAAATCAACATGTTATCAGATCTATAATTATTAAAGTACTTGTGGTGTTAGACTGACGTGAGTTTAATTGAAATGAATAAGAGATAGACACTTAAACACAATCCAAAACTGAAATATGATGGCAAACAAGTTCTTGCAATGAAAATGCCACAAGTGCACCATTGTGTTTGGTGGTGAAAATTGTCACATTTTGTCAATAAAGATCAAAACCTTCATGAAAGCATATGAACTATGCGACGTGGTTGAAGGGGCTGATAGATCACCCCCTCACCTATAGAGAATCTGACACTAGATAAAGGGACATGAACAAATAGTTGACAAATGTTTCAAAGCATTCACATATTTACATTCAACTGTGTCTCATTTTTTACAATAATTATGGCCTGTAAAACAATTAGAACATGAGATAAGCTTCAAAAGGATTTTTAAAGTAGTGATATGACGTGAAAAATACAAATTATTATTCAAAAAAGGAATTTTGTAGATTTTAAAAATGAAAGACTCAGAATCGATTAAGAAATAGTTTTCTAACATAGCGATGAATTTAGTCAACAAAATTTAAATTGCTAAGACAAGAGCTTATGAAAATAAAAGAGTTGTTGAAAAGATAATCTTTATGTGAGGAAAGGAATTGTAGTAATGTGGAATATTGTAGATGGATAATCAGTTCATTCTCAATAGGTGAAGCAATCATTTTTTGTTTAAATAAAAATTATGTTAGAGTGATATTTTTTATTATGGATTTATATAAGAGGAAAAAAAACTTATTTTATAACTAACGGTAATGTTAATTTTTTTTATCTTACTTAATGTATAGTCTAAATTTAAATTAATTCTTTAAATTAATTTTGGATCATTCTTATGAATTATTGCATAATATTGGGTCTCTATTCGCGTAATTATTGGTTGAATTATACGAGACTTAATAGTTTATTAATGTGAATTGTTAAGTTTGAATTCGAAACTAAAAAGAAATCATATTGAAGAGAGAAAAATAGAGAAATAAAGAAAGAAGAAGAGAAAGACACATTTTGAGTTAAATTATAATAAAGAAGAAGAGAAAGACATTGTTCAAGTTAAATTATAATAAGATTACATAAATATTTCTCATTACAACCAATAATTTCAACTTGGTTATCAAATAATGTCGTTTTAGTTATTGTTTTTGAATTTAACATTCTAGGTAGGGTAACTATTATTGTGACTCCCGAATTTAAATATTACCTGCGTATACTTCCCTCCTACAATAACACTTAAACTCGGAAATCAAAGTTTGAATAAAACAAAGACAAATAAAATTCAATACAATTTAAATAAGGAAGGTTCAAACCATTCCAAACTCATTCACAAACATATATATACATATATGTAAACTTTTTTACAAAAGTTTTTAGGTTATAAAAGAAATAAGATTCCAAATGAATCTATTTTCAATTATAACCCTTTCAAAATATATGGAATTTGAATGTAACATTGTCATGTACAAAGTAACCCTATTCCAAAGTATATACAATACACCTCGGTTCCTCCTTGTATTAACTCCCAAAACTCCGAGCACTGCAACTTATCACGAGCAAAAGTATTTTTTCTAACGTCCT
>CANYCX011921550.1:0-14214 GCA_948193385.1 Breynia disticha f. nivosa | reverse complement strand
CAACATCTTCTAATCTAATATATTTCTATAAAATTTATCAAGATGTTCCTTTACCTGTATGCCTTTGGTCATCTTCAAGGTATGTAGTCACCTTTCCTGATAAAGCTTGTTCGTTAGTGATCTCCTCTAATACATACTCTCCAACTTCTGTTGCAGTATTCCCATTCTCTATCTCCCTCAAGACTTCATCCGTATAATTCCATAGAATAGCACAATGTGTCTTATTCTCTGTCACGAATTTCTACATCACTATCAATTCCACCAGTACATTCTCTTTACCTTTAATCGCTCTCTCACAGAACACAGTCTGAGTGAACAAAACTCCCAATTATAGCTCTGATACCACTTGTCAAAAATTTAAGTGATAGAAGTAATGCAAAAACAAAAAGAATATATAGGAAGTTATGTGGTTCGGTCGATGCAACCTACGTCCATTGGCAGAGACAAGTTATTCTGTTATTCGGTTACTAAAAGGTGGAAGCAAAAAGGCTTACAAGATAAAAGTACAAGCCACTATATGTAGTTTACACTAGGCCCCGCACAAAATCCTAACTCCAAATTAGTTATTTAAATGTGTTGCCCAAATAGATTATTTGACCAAACCTATAAATCTAATGACTCTAATTCTGTTTAAGAATTCAATTCAACCCAACATGAAGGAAATGAACTCTGAATTGCTATATGTATGAAAATAATACTGTCAAGTGTGAATTGTACTTATAAAATAACATGGTTGATTGTATTGTGGTGTTGCATTCATGAAACATATCATCATCTTTCATCTTGAATTAGAGGTGTAAATAACGCATAGGCACATGGAAGCAACAAATATGATAGGTGGCTTCAAATGGAAGTATAGGATGGCATCAAATGGATGAAATTATGATCGATCACATTTGAGAATCAAATTATTGCCATTATGATTGTGTACCTAGGGTTTACAAAAGGGAATCAAATGGATGCAATTGATATTGATATGGGTAATTTGAGTGCCAATAAAAAAAGGCAACAAATGAATGACATTGCATGAACATGCATCATTTCATAATGATTTCATTAAATGAAGGTTTGGAAATGAATATTAGAAATTAGAACCGTAAGGGTTTATGATTACATAATTATCGATTTTAATTAACAAAAGCGATACTTTATGCAAAAATTCATTAATGAGATTTTATGATGGATGAATTTTTGAGCAATTATATGTTCTAAGTTTATCGAGATTGATACAAACATTTTATTGGAATAAGGATGTTTGGAAATAATGGAATGGTGGAAAACTTGGTTGATTTTATGATTTAGATCGATATATTATTTGTTTTATGTTTTGGTTGAAAAGAATGGTGAACTTTGGATAATATGTCGTTGTTGTTGTTATTATTTGGTGTTTGATAGACATTTTGATGAGTTTTGTGTAATATGTTGTGGTAATGTTAATTTGATGTAAAAAATATGTACAATCTGATTAAACAATTGTTAATGGTCTCAGTTAATGACCAATGACTACATAAACAGTCCATTTTCTTCATCTCAATTTATTTCTGGATAGTTTTTTTCATTCGCTTTTACATTACATGGAAAGGGCTTGATCGTGTAATATTACATAGCCAGTGGATAATACCCAGCTCTGTCCATGTAGTGTTCTGGAAAAAGTACACAGACAAAAGCATGACAATATAATAGCATGTAGATGCAAACAATTTGTATGGACTGCCCGGGTAACATTCCAACGTACTATATGGGCAAACATGTGACTATGTACAATTATGTGAGTAAAGAAAAAAAATTGAATGCATGACCTCGAAATGTATTGGCTTGCTAAAGTTTATCGAATTGAACTGGGAATGCCAAAGAATTGTACAAATCATAGAATAGGACTATAATGGTATAACTGAACAGAATGAAGACCTAAACCAATAGGAAATTATAGAGAACTACATAACATACTAAATAATGGAAAAATAATAAGAAGATATAAAATCAAATTGTGTGCCATTAAAATAAATGAGAGCATTATGTTTTATATAGTTAGGTAAGTGATCTTGTAACACCCTCAAATTTAAGTTCCAAAATAGGTATAATTTAGTCTAAACCATATTAGGAAGGTTAGTGGTTAAGAAGGAATCAAGGTAAAATGAATCAAAAGTTAAAAATGCTGAAAAGTTTTTGCTGCAATGAAGTAACGTACGTTATTCATGGAAAGACATGAATAACGTACGTTAGAAGATAAAATAATGTATGTTATTCTGGGTCTGGTTCCCAAAATAACGTATATTGCTTAACCTAAACCTATATAAGCGGGACCCCTAGATACTTCATTTATTACGGGAAACAACCCCAAACCGACCCAAACACACTCTAAAAACCCTAAAACACTCTCCCAACACCCAACACTCATCCTTAGGGTCCTAAACATCTTTTCTCCCAAAACCCCTCACTAATTTTAGCTTTGAACACATAAATCCATCCCTCCCACCAAATCTCGTTTTTGTCAAGGTTAAAGAAAGATGCCTGATTAAGGTGAGTTTCTAAATCTATGAGGTAAATGTAAGTGAATGGGCGTAAATTAGTAGGTTAAAAACAAATTTTACTGTGGGAGAGGATGAATCATAAAGGAGAGTCAAAAGAGTGTGGGTATTTAGGGTTAGGAGTGAGAGGGACCTTGTAGGAGTGGGAAAGACTTATATTTTTCGTTGATTAATAAGGGTTTTTGTCTGAACGTTAATATTTCAAACATTTGTGAACAAATGTGTAGGAGCCGGAGTCGTAGAGGAGCCAGAGCAACCGCCGGACGGACTCGCTTGGGCTTGGAGGTAAGTGTATGCCCCGTTACTTACTTATCCATCTTTAGTCTCTTAAATGGTTAACTATGTTGGTTTGAGTGCGTGAATTAAAATGAACTCATGAATTAGAAGTCATGTGTTATGTGGGAAAATCATGAATGTGTGTTATATAATGTGTCATGGTGTGTTAATGTAGAATACTATGATGTTTTATTATGAAGGCTCGATGTGATTGGGTGTGGATGTGTGTAGTAAATGTGCTTGTGTGACTTATATGATTGATTAAGGTGGTTATGGTTACTAAATGATGGTATGTTGAGAATGGTGCTAGGAGGTGTTAATTTGCTTGATGGATTGTGTTGAAGGTAGACGTGTCACATGAATGTGATTCTTTATGTGAGTATAATGTGAAAGATTGTATGAAAATGAACGCATGGTATACTTGGTAATGAGGTTGAATGGTGAACTAAACATAAGCTTGATTGTTGAGAAATCTTGAATGCATGAGTGCACATATGTATATGTTTGATGAGAAAAATGATTATGGTATATGAGGATGAACCATGACATTATGATATGATTGTATTTATTGGAGTTGGCATCGAATGAGATTATGAGCATGTGGCCATATGTGCATGTATGATTCCATGGTTTGCATGCATGTTGAGTATCGAGCAAAATCTCGAAGAGAAAACTACCGAGCAAAATCTCGAAGAGAAAACTATCGAGCAAAATCTCAAAGAGAAAACTACCGAGCAAAAACTCGAAAAGAAACTACTGAGCGAAAACTCGAAGAGAAAACTACTGAGAAAAATCTCGAAGAGAAAAATACATATGAGGCATGAAAAGTGATTTGCATTCGGCATAACATGATGCATACATAATAATGATGAGTGTACACATGAGATGTATGTAGTTGTGATCTAGATGACTTATAGGCATGTGATATGAGTTGTGTAGGAAGAGGCGAGGTGTATATCATGATGAATCATGGGTTCACTTAGATATAGTATGTTATAACTTATATGGTGTTGTTAATGTAGGTGACTATGTAGAATGATTTTGTATGATGCAAGATGTTGGGTCGAACTGTGAAGTGAAAATAAAATTGTGATATGCTTATGTTGATTATATGAGGTTTGATGTGTTATTTTCTTGTATGTGTTTGTGAGTTAAAGTATGTGAGCTGTAGGGAATGAAGAAGGTTTGGTTTGAGGCTAGAAGAGGCGGAATTTTGGTTAATTATTGGTAGGATTCGGATCGTGCAGAGTTTATGCTCTAGAGCTCATTAACATACGTTAATGAGGAGGTTAACACACGTTACCTACATTAACGTACATTAATGGTTAGGCTAACAAACGTTATTCTTGGCTGGAGTTTGCCAGAATGGATAACGTACATTAGCCTTGGGAAAACCTACGTTATTTTGCTCTAGAAGACTATTTGACCTAGAAACTCATGTCGGACATCAATCTAGAGATAGAGTATGAACTAGACTAAGATAGGGACATAAAACTTATCAAGTAAGACCTCAACTAACACAAAAGAACTCAAATTAACCATTTGATAACACACCTTAGAATCTAAGGGAGAGTGAAAAATCACGAGTATATAGTGCAAGAGTGTAGCGAGAGAGAGGGTAACGGTGAGAGTAATGAACGAGTGTATTAGACTTTATATGGATAGGTAAGTGACGTGAGGGACATTCCCTTACTGATTTTTGAACTCATGTTTTCTGTTGGGTGTTTGTGTAATACAGACGAGGAGGCTTCCGCGTAGACAGTGCACACTCTCTACGCTATTTCTTTTAGACACTTTTGGGGATATTCGCTACGAGGTCGGGGATTTCATCCACACTTTTGGGTTTTTGACAAATTTTATCTTGTAAACTCTGATCTTACATTATTTTGAAAACCCGCCGTGTATGGCTTTTCCCCAAGATACGTTTATTTTTTATTACATTGCATATGGTAATGGTTATGTTCTCGTCATTCATTTCAAATGGTATTTGAAATTGTTTTTTTGAGAAATTGTGTTTGTACATGACATTCAGATTTTAGTTATTGGTTTAAAAGAGAAAAAAATATATGGTAGAAAAATAGATAAGTTAAATAATTGACAGAAAAGTAGTTGAAGAATTTGAGCCTCACCGATCTTATGTATATACTTACTAAGTTAATGCTCATAAAACTTTGTTATTAATCTATTTAACAAAGTAGTGGGCTATCAGGTGGATTTTTTTTCCTATGTCCATTTTGTATTACCAGATATTGGGCGGCAAGTCGGGATCCATCTAGATTTTTATCTTGGGATTTTTTTCCTATAATTTGAGAGTTTTAAGAAAGTTTGAATTGAGTGATTTCAAATAAGTTGTTTAAGCCATACTAGGGTTTAATTTTGGAATTTTGTAAGGTTTTTATTTTGTGAAGCTTTCGTATTTTAAGAATATGAAGTAAAACGTGAAAAAAAATCTATGTAAAAACCTTATTAATTATAATTAATTATACAATTGGAAAATAAAATTAGGCGTCACAAGTATGGCTTTTAAAGTCACACCTCTATGTATCATTGCCACTATGAATGGAACAGTATCAACAACTGTCGAAGTTTACTAAGTATTCAGATAAAATTTTTGTAACAAACATGAGAGAGAAACATTTTGTAACATCCTAAAAATTTAACAGAATCAAATTTAAGAGAAAATATTATTAGGAATGTGGAGAATAAAACAAAATTAGATGTCTTAATAAGATTAAATGATAAAATAATTAAATGTCCACAAAAATAAACTTTTACACCTTAATTTAGTCTCTATACCCACAATAAAAAAATGTTACTTCTCTAACCCCACCTACACAAACCCTTCCACTTCTCCACTTCCACTTACTAAACTCACAAAGAAAAACCCTCCCATATTGGCAAAAACAGAAGCCAAAACCCAACATTCCTTCCTTGGTCATGACATAGAATGTAAACAATTTCCTTGCATTACTTTAATTAACTTTGAAATAGAAATTTTTATGTGTTAGAAATAGATTTATTAGAATTAGAAGAAGGAAAGGTTTTGTAACATCCTGAA
Source organism: Breynia disticha f. nivosa (assembly GCA_948193385.1). NCBI lineage: Eukaryota > Viridiplantae > Streptophyta > Magnoliopsida > Malpighiales > Phyllanthaceae > Breynia > Breynia disticha. The sequence goes on along the minus strand of CANYCX011921550.1, from coordinate 8,352 downwards.
ATTTATAGGAATTAAAATAAATGAAAAATAGCTTAAAAGGAGATCGAATCGGATCGATTTAGGTAAAAATTCAGAAAACAACATGCAGCACAGTTTGAGAGCACATCCTCGTGCTCATGGCTGAGGATCAACATGACCTCATGCTCATCCTGGAAATTTGGCATGCCCTTGTGTCTAATTTATTTCAGAAAGAGATCGTGCACGACCAAACAGGAACTCGTGCTGGAAAATGTACGAAACAATCACGAGCACGATCTGTGCTCGAGGTCGTGTCTATCGGGTTATTTCGAACAGTTCTATTTGCATACCGATTCATTTACAAAGTGAGTAGTAAAACAGATCAAGCAAGCAGGACAATTGGTTGGAAACCCTAGAAATCGTCCAAGTAGTATCTTTCAGCAAGAAAGAATGAATTTTTGCAGGAATTGAGGTGCAATTTATCAAGGTAAGTGTATGATATTATTCTTAGATGTTTTAGAGTTGGATGAGTTGAAACCACTATTTGATAATTAGTTAATGAAACTTCTATATATAGCTTAGAATGTCTACATTGAAGGTTGAGTTACTATATGAAAGGTGGTAAGAAGAGGAAACCACTATGAACTTAAGAACGAAGATTAAGAAGGCTGTTCTTAATATGTTGAGTGTGAAATCAAGTATAAATAAGTGAATAACAACTTCTATATGTTTGATGTTGTATAGGAGGATCTATACACGATTCGGATCGAAGTTAGCGCCCAACACTGACTTTGTATACTAGTTGAGGTAAGGGAATTCGTAACTTGTAAATGTTTCTACACTTATCTAAGTAAATCTTGTAATTGTTCTCATACGTGATATGTTAATTAAAAACATAAATGTTCTTAGAAATGTTGAATGAATACTTAAAAAGCTTAAGAGCTTAAATATAAGAACAATTGATAAATGCTCATAACTATATTCTATTGAACTTATAAAACTTGATATGATTCTTGCTTGAGTGATTTCTTATGAGTATGATTTGATTGAGATATGGTATGATGATGTTCTTATTGTAATATGATTTGGTAGGCTCATTCGGTTATATGCCTAATTGATATCATATTGACATATGGTTGATATCTTGTTGATAAGAACATGTAATTGCTTTGCGATTTATGTGAGCATGGATTTGCTTGTTGAGCATACTTGATTGATACTGGGCCATATGAATGCATTGATCATTCATTGTGTTACATGAATGAGTGACACTGGGCCATTATCCTAGGCTGGGCCTGAGGATTATTCCAAGCTGGGCTCGATGCCAAACTGAGTTTGATGTCGGTTTTGGACCGATGATTATTCTGGATGGACTTTTGATGCCGTTTTGGGATCGAGGATAAAAGAAACAGAAAAAGAAAAGAGAAAAGAGAGACCCTGTGGCATTTTGCATGTGATTGCATAGTCATTCATATGCACTTGATTCACATTCATAATTAGCATATTTGATTATTTCTTTTTGACTTATCAATGTTGATATTGCTGATATTGATTTGGAATGATGTACATATGTATTAGTGTGTTTTAGTTCATATGCTTATTATGTTTGTGATGCAAACAAGATTGTTATATGAGTGTTTCCAATGTATAAACACTGTTGATTTGGTATAATAAGAATGTTGGATGTACATAATGCTTATAAGATCTCGTTTGCTTTAATTTGAATAATAAACCAAAACAAATTGTGTAAGAATAGAAGCTCAGCATGTCCTCGTGCTGACCAGCACGTTCACGTGCTGGAGGCCAATCTGAATAGCATGTCCCGTGCTTATGAAATCTAGAAAATTTATGAAGAGCACGACTCCGTGCTCAAGATAGTACGCCCATGCTAATTGGACAGAATAGACTTAGCATGACTCATGTTTAGAATGGCACGACATGCCAATTGGGAAAAGAGATATGAGCACTCTCATGTTCATAGAGCATAACCTCGTACTGAACATTATTTTCCTTGCACATCATTTATTCAATATTCTAATATTCACTTACAGAGTATTTTTATATACTCACCCTGTTTGATTGTTTAAATGATGTGCAGATCGTAGGTAGCTGCTGTTGGATTTGGAGCTGTAGTGATTATTATATTTTGCGATATCGCCCGAGGTGGAGCTCCAAATTTTGTTTCTTTCAGCTTGTACATGATTTTGACTTGTACATATTTTGTATACATTATATATATATATGCATTCCAGTTTGGGTTTGTTTTCTAAACTATTTACAGCTTCCACAATTCTATTTTTAGTTGTAAAAACAATTTGGGCGGAAGATTTACGAATGCATATCTTATCATTTTCTCTCTCCTCTAGCTATATTTTATTATAATATCTTATCATAGGGATTAAATTCTCTATGGACTGTGCCGATGATTTTCATTGCATTGATTTAAAAAGCTGAAAGTTTTGAAAATGATTTATTTTATAGAGAGATGGAACCTAGAGATATATCGCCTGATCACACAACCGAGTCTGAAGACTCAGTTGGGGACAGGCGTCAGCCCCTGTACCTCTAGAGCAGCCAGCACAGTCTACGATGCCTATACCCCCTTACGATCCTGCATATGCTCTGTTTTGGGAGATGATGCAAAAGATGATGAGAGAGCAGGGTCAGCAGAGCCAGAAAGGTACAAGGAGTCAGTCAAACTTGAACATTGATAAGAGTTTTGCAGAGGTCAGAAAATATGGGGTAGGACTTTTGAGGGCACTACAGATTCGGTTGAGGCAGATGATTGGCTGAGGCATACTAAACGTATATTGAAGCGTATGAGGTGTACTCCAGAGCAGAAATTGAGGTATACCACATCTCTACTTGGGAAAGCAGCTTGGAACTGGTGGGAATCGGTTCTGAATAGTCAGAAAGATCTTCCAGTGTTGACTTGGGACGATTTTTTGAGGAGATTTGCTGATAAATATACTCCTCCGCATTATTAGACTAAGGAAAAGATAGAGTTTTTAAAGTTGAAATAGAAAGAGATGACACTTGTTGAGTACGAGGCAGAGTTCACTAGGTTACCTTGTTATGCTACAAAGGATGTTGCAACAGTCTAGAAGAGGAGGGATAGATTTGAGCGATGTCCCAAGCACAATGTTCGCACCAGAATTGCGATGGAACCCTCAACTTATGAGATGTTACTTAAGACTGCTATTCGAGCTGAGGAGTTAGCAGCAGAGGGTGATAAGATAGAGGGTAAAAAGGAAGGAAAGCGACAGAAGATATCTGGTTCTAGTTCAGTTAGAGGACGTCAAAGATCAGACACTCGAGGTTCTAGTGGTGGTAGTCAAAAGTCAAGAGGCAGAGCAGGAGTTGAGAGGAGTTATTCCACCAGGCCTCCTACTCACCAGAGCAGAGGCACATGTGCTTATACTGGCAGGGATATACGACCATTGTGTTTCACTTGTCACCAGCTGGGCTATTTTACCAGAGACTGTCCAAAGAGACGAGATATTCCAAGAGGAGGTGTTTCTTGGCAGAGTAGTGTGGGTGATGCTAGGACCACAGCATCGACAGCTGGTACTGGTAGAGGTAGAGGTGGATGTGGTTCGAGGTCTACTTCTAGAGGAGGAGCAGCCTCCAAAGGTGGAGATAGTGGTTCAGATGTAGCAGGTACAGTTTCTGGAGCAGTCGTACCAGCAGGGTCAGCACCACAGGCCAGAGTATATACCATGACCCAAGATGAGGCAGTAGAGGATCCAGACTTCATCATCTGTACTATTTCCACTTCTACACGTACTACTTTAGTACTGATTGATCCAGGTTCTACCTGTTCATTTGTTAGCGAGAGTGTTGTAGAGCATATAAGAGGTGGTATTGAGAAGTTGGAGTATACAGTTGCTGTTTCTTTGCCTGTTGGTAGTACTGTGTTGGCGCAACACATTTTGCGACACTGTGAGTTACGTATTGGGAAATCAACTTATTTAGCTGATTTGATCGTTTTGAGGATGCCGAGTTTGGAATCATCTTAGGGATGGATTAGTTGTCCAGGAATTGAGTTATGGTCGACTGTTATTCTAAAGAGGTCGTTATAGAGGTTGACAGTAAGAGACAAGTGTTATTAGTTGGCAAGAGGAAGGTGCTTTCCTCCTGCCTGATTTCAGCAGTTGTAGCTGCGAGGTTGATTTGAGAAGGTTGTGATGCCTGTTTAGCTTCATTGATTAATCTGAATCAACTGAAATTGGAGGTGCGAGATGTGCCGATTGTATGAGATTATCCTAAGGTGTTTCCTAACGAGTTATAGGGATTACCACCACAGCGAGAGGCTGATTTTAGGATAAAGACTGTTCCAGAAGCAGCACCAGTATTAATTGCACTGTATAGGATGGCAGTTGTTGAGCTGCAGAAGTTGAAAAGATAGCTAGAAGAGATGTTAGAGAAGGGATTTATACGACCGAGTGTTTCACCTTGGGGTGCACCTGTGTTATTTGTGCATAAGAAAGATGGTAGTATGCAGTTGTTTATTGATTATCTTTAGCTGACCAAAGTGACAATGAAAAATAAGTATCCATTGCCGCAGATAGATGATTTGATAGATCAGCTGAGGGGTGCTACAGTGTTCTCCAAAATCGATTTGAGATCAGGCTATTGCAGTTGAGAGTTGAGGAGGATTCAATTGCGAAGACAAAATTCAATACTAGATATGGGCATTCCAAGTTCATTGTTTCCAGCGGTATTTATGGGACTAATGAATAAGGTGTTCCAGCCTTATTTAGATCAATTTGTGGTTATGTTCGAGTTGCTGAAAGAAAAAGAGTTATACACTAAATTCAACAAATGAGAGTTCTGGATGTCTGAGGTTATCTTTCTAGGACATGTGATATCACTAGAATGAGTGAAACTTGATCCTAGTAAGATAAATGCAGTTCATGAGTGGGAACCTCCGAAGAACATATATGAAGTACGGAGTTTTTTGGGTTTAGTAGGTTATTATCGGAGATTTATCGTGGATTTTTCAAAGATAGCTAGACCTATGACTTCTTTGTTGAAAAATAATACTCTGTTTATCTGGAATGATAAGTGTGAAGAAAGTTTTTGAGAGTTGAAGAAAAGATTAGTTGAAGCTCCAGTTCTTGTGTCACCTTTTCAGAGAGGTGGATTTATGGTTTATACAGATGCGTCTGGAGCTGGGTTAGGTGGTTTATTGATGCAGTACAGTAGGGTAATTGCTTATACCTCACGTCACTTGAGACCACACTAGGTTAATTATCTGACACATGATTTGGAGTTAGCTGCGATTATTCATGCTCTTAAGGTTTGGCGACATTATCTATACGGTGAGACTTTTGAGATATTCACATATCACAAAAGGCTCAAGTATATCACGACTTAGAGGGAGCTGAACCTTAGACAGAGGCAGTGGATAGAGCTTCTTAAATATTATAACTACACAATTAAATATCATCTTGGAAAGGCAAATATGGTCTCCGATGCTTTGAGCAGAAAAGGGAAGGAGGATGATGATTCAGTTACATATATAGTAGAGTCACTATTTGCTTTACGAGAGTTAAGAGTGCAGTTGGATTTGGTCGAGGATCAGATGTTAGCCAATATTAGACTTCGACCTCAGATGAGAGATATGATTGCATCGCGTTAGATTGAGGATGAGCATTTAATACAAATTAAGAAGAAAGTTGAGAAAGGGAAAATGACTACTTCAAAATTGACTTGATAATGACGGTGTGTTGTATTATATAGAGAGATTGTGTGTTCTTGATATTGCAGAGTTGAAGAATGATTTGATGGTTGAGGCTCATTCTTCACCGTTGTCAGTTCATCCTGGCAGTACGAAGAAGTATAGAGATATAAGAGAGTTGTACTGGTGGGTACACATGAAGAGACATATAGCAGAGTTTGTCACTAGATGCCTACCTTGTTAGAAGATTAAGGCAGAACATCAAGCACCAGCCAGAAAATGAAACCTTTAGAGATTCTAGAGTGGAAATGAGAGAAGATCACCATGGATTTAATTATAGGCTTACCAGGGACGTTATAACGTCATGATGCGATTTGGGTGATAATTGATCGATTGACAAAATTAGCTCACTTCTTAGCTATCGACAAGATGATACATTGGATAGGCAAGTTGGTTTGTACATTGCTGAGATCGTCAAGTTACATGGTGTTCTTATTTCTATTGTGTATGATCGTGACCATCGATTTACATTACGATTTTGGCAGAGTCTCTAGGAAGCGATGGGTACGAGATTGAGGTTTAGTACAGCTTTCCATCCACAAACTGATGGTCAATCAGAAAGGAGACAGTTGAGGACATGTTATGAGCTTTTGTTTTAGAGTACGAAGGACATTGGAACGATCACTTACCTTTGGGTGAGTTTGCATGCAATAATAGCTACCATTCTAGTATCGGGATGGCACCTTATGAAGTTTATACGGGAGGCGGTGTCGTAGTCCAGCTTAATGGGATATTGAAGTTTTGCGCAAGATAGAGGGACCAGAGTTTGTTCAGCAAACTCTTGAGAAGATCAATGTTGTGTAAAGCTGTACGCAAGCTACTCATGACCATCAGAAGAGCTACTACGACCGACATCATCAGGAGATAGAATATGAGGTCAGAGATAGGGTTTTCTTACGAGTTTCACCCTGGAGAGGTGTGATTTGATTTGGGAGACGAGGCAAGTTGAGTGTTAGGCCTATCGGGCTGTATGAGAATATTGAGAGAGTGAGACCATTGGGTTATCGATTGAGGTTACAGGATGAGTTGTCATGATTACATGACGTACTTCATTTTTTGATATCAGATCCTAGTCACATATTGAGTGCTCCAGAGTTGGAGATATCTGAGGAGTTGACCTACGAGGAGGAACTTGTCGAGATTTTAGACTGACAGTTGAGACAGCTACAGAATCGCGAGATTCTGATGGTTTTGGTGAAGTGGAGTTTTCATTCACCAAAAGAAGCTACTTGGGAGGCTAAGTCGGATATGAGACGACGGTATCCATATTTGTTTTTAGACTCCTCGTCAGAGCATTGAGGTATGTTCTTATTTTTGATTTCGATATTGAATGTTATGATATGCTGATTTAGTTGATGAATTTGTGTTGTGATTGCAAGTTAAGTAAAGACTTAACTTGATTTGATTTGATAAGGAAGGAAAAAGCTTAGAGGGATGATGCGACAATCCCGAATGGTTATGGTGAGTATTACGGGTACGTTCTTGAATTTAAGGGTATAGTGCTGCTAATGTAACTGCTACTGTTTTTGCTGCAAATTGAGATGCAAGGGAGGTATGGTATGTACATACATATACCTTATTGAGAATTTCTTGCGATTTGATCTGTTTTAAATTTCAGGGACAAAATTTCCTAAGTGAAGGAGATTTGTAATGTCCCAGAATTTATAGGAATTAAAATAAATGAAAAATAGCTTAAAACAAGATCGAATCGGATCGATTTAGGTAAAATTTCAAAAAACAGCATTCAGCACGGTCTGAGAGCACGTCCTCGTGCTTATGGCTGATGATCAACACAACCTCCTGCTCATCCTAGAATTTGGCATGCCCTCGTGTCTAATTTATTTCAGAAAGAGATCATGCCCGACCAAATAGAAACTTGTGCTAGAAAATGTATGGCACGAGCACAAGCAAGACAATTGAGGTGCAAGTTATCAAGGTAAGTGTATGATATTATTCTTACATGTTTTAGAGTTGGATGAGTTGAAACCACTGTTTGATAATTAGTTAATGAAACTTCTATATGTAGCTTAGAATGCCTAACTTGAAGGTTGAGTTGCTATATGAAAGGTGGTAAGAAGAGGAAACCACTGTGAACTTAAGAATGGAGATCAAAGAGGCTGTTTTTAGTATGTTGAGTGTGAATTCAAAGTATAGATAAGTGAATAACAACTTCTATATGTTTGATGTCATATAGGAGGATCTATATGGAGATCAATGTTAAAGCCCGACACTGACTTCGCATACTAGTCGAGGTAAAGGAATTTGTAACTTGTAAGTGTTTCTACACTTATCTAAGTAAATCTTGTAATTGTTCTTATACGTGATATGTTAATTAAGAACCTAAATATTCTTAGAAATCTTGAATGAATACTTAAGAAGCTTAAGAGCTTAAATATAAGAACAATTGATAAATGATCATAACTATGTTCTATTGAACTTATAAAGCTTGATATGATTCTTGCTTGAGTGATTTCTTATGAGCAAGATTTGATTGAGATATGGTATGATGGTGTTCTTATTGTAATATGATTTGGTAGGCTCATTTGGTTATATGCCTAATTGATAGGATTTTGACATATGGTTGATATCTTGCTAATAAGAACAACATGTAATTGCTTTGAGATTAATGTGAGCATTGATTTGGTTGTTGT
>CANYCX011920803.1:0-33946 GCA_948193385.1 Breynia disticha f. nivosa | reverse complement strand
AAGTAAAAAAAATTTAAAACTCATGTAAATAAAAATGTAAACAAATTAAAAATATATTAATGAAATAAAAATTCTACAATAAACTTAATACAATTAAAAACTATATAATATTAGATATTATATGTAAGTAAATCAAAAATTAGAAAATGTTTTCCCCTTTTTAAAAGAGGAAAATACTTGGTCATGAAACAAGAGGTTTAGTAAATCATTTTTCAGTTGACCAGAAATCATTTTTCGTTGACTTTTTTTCTTTAGCTCAAACAAACAATGGAAAATGAAGAAAACATTTTCTAGGAAAACATTTTTCGTCAAACAAACGGAGCCTTACTATGTAATCAATCATCTCAATCTCTTTCTCAATCATAATCTTCTTTTTATTCATCATTTTAAAAAAAAATTAATTTCACTCTATAATCTCAAAATTTCTCACAACTTTTTTTTTTTAAAATAATAACAATTTCAGCCTCCCAAAATGTTTTTTTTTGAAAAGTTTTCATAAGAATTTCCAGGCTACTCTGTAAAGTCGAACCTAAAATTGGACTATGAACATTTTTAAATAAGTGACAACTTATTAAATGATATTTTGAAGAGTGGTAGAGCTTAGGTATGAGTTAGGATAATAATTGCCTTAAGCCTCCAAAAAATGTCAACAAATGCTGTTGTTTTTTTCAACGTCTTTCGTGAGTAAATTTTTTTAATAAGTTAAAATTTTTTGAAAACATAATTCATTAGAGCTGTGAATTAGCTAAAACCTCGAAAATCCCAACTAATATTTTTATTCCGTTTGACGGAAATTCATTTCCTTAGAAAAATATTATTCATTTTATTTTTTAGAATTATATTTTTTGGTATTTTATACTCAAATATTTAAAAGTATAAAGAAAAATATAATTTTATATTTTAAATAAGAAAACATTTTCTGTAAAAATATGTTAATAAAAATTATTATTTTTTGTTGATTTTAAAGTTATAATTTTTTGACTTATTTTCCGTTGGTACGAAATGTTGACAAATCAGAAAAAAATTTTTCGGAAAAAAATTTCTCCAAACAAACGAAGCCTTCGTCACTAAAAAAACAAAAATTGATTGTTGACAAAACGAGGACTCTAAATATTATATAGATATATTCAATCAATTTTTCCTTTTTATGAATTACATTTAGAATGATGATATTCTTTTAAGAAAAATCTAGTATATTTTAGAAAAAAGAATTGTAAGAAAATTAGTAAATGATTATTTAAAAAACTGTAAATAATAGATATAAAACTTAGAATATGTATGATTTATAAATATTTAGATTCTATAAATAATTTTTAAAAAAGTTTTAGAATATTTCAATGATCACTACAAATAAATAATCATAAATGTATAATGTGTGAAAGAGAAGTGTATGAAACATACTCTAATGATCTCTCCACCTCACTCCTTAAACACACAAGCAACAATCTTGCAATATAACACATTTTGCATTTATCAAACACATGCTTAAACATTCAAACTATTGATATAAACAAAGAAAACACTAATATTTGGTATCAAAACAATCCAATCAAATCTAACGATTGGATTCAGAGCAAAAATCGATCTTAAAAAAGTTGGTAATCTTGAAGAAAATCGACATGAAAACTAATCATGACTCGTGACAAGGTCCAAAGTAAAAGATAGATGATTTGTGGACTCTAAGACTCAAACACAAAAATAAGCACAACCCTAAACAAAAATTAATTATAACAAGATTAGTAAAAACTTATTCTAGAAAATTATAGATAATTAGTATAAAAATTAATTAGGATAATGTAAAATGATACATAAATGTTAAGATTATATAAATAATCTGAAAAGTTAGGAATAGGTTAACATACATGTAAATTAAGCGAGAGAAAAATATATAAAAACATTAGTGAAAATCTCTTCTCGTCGCTCCTTAATCACATAAACATCAATCTTGCACTATAGAACCTTGACACTTATCAAATACCTTAAACATTAAAGTGTTCGCATCATCACATAGAACGCTAACAATTAGTATCAAAACGACCCAGTCAGATCTAACATTACATGCCTGTAGATGGGTTGATGTTGGTGACAGCACAGAAGCTTGAACAAGCAATTGCACTACTGAAATCCCAGTTTTGAGGCGAGTTCATCAAGTTTATACAGCTTAAATCTTTCGACATTACTTGATTCTGGTGGTAATAAGTACCCACAATTCCATTATCTGGCTTCATCTTCTTCTTCATCACCATAAATGATGATGAGTCTGCGACTCTGATGCCTTTGTTGGGTTCTTCTAGCTGATGTTCATGAGTTGCAAGCTTCATTTTCTCACAAGTTTGGTTATTTTGATCCAAAATATCAGATCTAGGATTTGTTTTAGAGTACATCTTCATTCTTGTTCTCTCTCTTGCCCTTGCTCTTGCTTTTGCCCTTGATTCTCTCGCCATATGCACAGTACTAACTCTTAGAGATGAACTTCTGCTCAACCTTTTCTGATTATCACTCTTTAAAAACACGTTTCCGATCTGAGACACAACACAAGTTGGAGAAGTGGCTAAAGAAGTGATACAACTTCCATTGCTGTTGTTTTTCGTACTTACTTCATGAACTTCCTTGATGGCTTTGTTTGACTTGATGAGAAGCCATTCTAGGGTTTCACTAGCTTTTTCAAACCCTAACACATCTTGAAGATCAAAGAACTTCCGTGCAATTCCAATAGACAGTCTAACTCTCCGATCTCTCAAACCCTGAGCAGTGTAGATTTTGCTATGCCCATATTTCTTCCCAGGTTTGGAGCCACTTTTTCTGGACTTGTTCGGCAAAGTGAAGGAAGAAGCTGATGGGTAGTTCTGATCCACACAGTTAGTCACCATGGCAAGGCCTGGCGGCGGCGGCGGTGGTGCAAAGTTGTTGAGTGAATCAAACAAGGAGGCATCATCATTAATGGAAATTTTTGGAGGAAATGAGAATCTTTTAGTGTCAGTAACAAGAGGAGAAGTGGTGGAAGAGACAGAAGAGATCAAATGTGGAAGAAAAGGAATGAGAGTTGTGGAAGAGAACATTTGTGGAAATGGATCTAAGGAAAGAAAACTACTTGGTACCTGCCATTGAAAGAGCTTCACTACCACCTATTTTATCTTTATTCAGAGATGAGTTATTATTCAATTAATATTTATTATTAAATAAAAGAAAATAGTTTATTTATCAAGAACTGAGAAAGAAGGTTATGGATAAGCAAATATTATGTACTTTCATGTTGTATTTTCATCTTCAATACTAAAAGTAGTAATAGTTAATGTTAGCCTAAAATATATTTGTCGCCACTGTTTCTTATATGCATATTTATTCTTCGATTCTTTTTATTTTTATTTTAATAATTATATCTATTTTCTAATTAGAGGAAACAGAAAAATAGAAGGTAGGGAGTGACTGTGATACTCATTCGTGGGTTCAACGGTTAAGGAGTTAAACTCTCACACTAAGAATGGACAGTTCGAATCCTGAAGCCGTAGCGGCGCTTGGGGAAGCATACAGACCCGGTGGTCTGCTGATTCGTTAAGCTACCCGAAAAAATACTCTCAGCCCTTGACTCGTGGGTTAGTCTAGCCCTTTAGGAATTAAAAAAAGGGGAGTGATTGCGATGGCAGTCTGAAAGTATGGAGTCCGCTAATTTAGGGAAATGATGAGAGGAAAAGTGAGGAAGATTTTTTTGTGAGTCTACAAATAATGACTCTAATTTTGCATGTATAACTCTATAATTTATAGCCACAGCTTTTTATTTTAGTTTAGTAAAAGAGATTAGGTAAGTTCAGTCAGAGTGAGGATTCCTTTCTTCTGCAAACCTATGCTCATGCATTATAGAGCTTCAGTTTCATCGGAACTCCTTGCTCTCATCCTACATTTTGTAGTGTTTACTCATTAGGTCTTGCTATTGTTTCGTGTTTTCTTACTGTGGAGATAGCTGTTTTCTTTACTCTTATCATGACTGTTTGTTTTGAATGGGGTGTTCATCTCGGACACAATAATATGAGCTGGGATTCTACGATATGAATAACAAAAGTTTCATTTCTGTTATGGTTATGGCAACGATAATGATGTTTAATCGAAAATAGTATGACACGATTAAACCGAACTGACTTGATGATTAACTGAACCAAATGGTTAGACTAAAAGGTAGTTCAACTATAGATGTCATGAATAAAAAACTGAACTCATCAGTTCGATTAACAATTTAAAAAAGAAAAAATCCAAACCGAACTATGTGCATTGTATGTGGTGATACACTTTCTCGACTTGGTTTTTAAATTTAGCTTTCTTTATTGATTAAAAAACTCAATAAAGATTTTGGCATGAAAAGTTGTTGGATTTTCCTATCATACAATACATCCAAGATGTAGCTATCACACCACATCTTGGAGACAAAGTTGTAGATTTTTTATTGATAGTGAAAGAAACCTAAGTTTGCTGCAATGTGATTTATCAAATTAAATTTATAAGATGATCCTCAATCACATTCCTCCTACTTCAACCACGAGCGTGGAAGGGTGGCATCCCACCTCCGATTGGCTCATCGCAACACGGGTTCGAGCTTGGGAGATGCCCCTCGTGAGGGAGCTCCTGTACCTCTCAAAGCGAGCCCGGAATAATCGGATCTAATGTGGTCACCGGATACCAGGTGGTTTCGTCGGAACCGTCGGGGAAAAAAACATCCTCCTACTTCATCATACCTCTTCGAAGCAGTTGTCTGGAATTCCACTAAACATTACTCGCAAGATGCTGGAATGAGGGAGATTACTAGGACTGTAGATTTGTGTTAATCATGTCGTAATCTTATTGTAATATTTTTTTTTATCAAATATTATTATTTACAACATGAACATTTCAAAAATTGAAGTTATCAATCATTTCATATCATAAATATATATTTTCAAATCGTATAATTATGTAAAAAATTAACAGTTATAGTCTTATGGAGATTATTAGGTTTGGAGTTGGAACCCACTAATCTCTAGAGCTGTAAATTTCTGACATGATTATATTTTATTGGTAGGTGAATATAGGATATCAACTAGAAACAGAAATAACGTAGGATAATATCTTATTGAATCGATCTTCTCATAAGAATATCATGTGGTTATATATATTATAAGCGATTCTCATGCAATTCTTATATTAGAATCATTTAATTTGACCAAAAATCATTATGGATTCTGAGAAAGGAATTCGTGTGCTTGAACATGTCCAGCATCATTTTTAATCAGTTGGTAGGTACGTATATGATTATGTGATGAATCTTGTAGCGAAACATGAGTGAAGTGAAATAATTGTGCCGAATTATCTTTATTAAGAGTAAATCACACAGCACTTAGTGAAACTGAATAGTGTGTGATCGTGCCTAAATGAAATGATAAATGTCACCATCAATACTAGATCAAGAAATGATTCGGCAACAAAGACGAGATGTTTCATACATTATGCTAATCATGATATCGAAAGACAAGAGATTGTAATACGTAGTTTCGAGATTAGGGCATTGCTAACCCGAGCAACGCAAAATCCTAATCCCTTGATCTGTACATATTCAAGTGAATGTTTACAGACTGTAATACACAGTTTCGAGTTAAGGGGATTGAAAGCACAAAACTAACACATTAAGTGGACTATAAATGGAACATGTCTAATACAAAATGATAACCAGAAAAAAGATATAACAGGAAGTTGAAGGAAAAAAAATGAAGCTTTTATTCGGCAGTTTATATGATAATTTTATGGTGGCTACAGGCTACTACTCCAAGAAGCTACCATGTCTAAGTATCATAAACACAATCAAATGAAATCGTATAAGAAAGTTGCCTGCTCATACAAGTTGGGACAAAATAGATCATTTCATTCATCTTTTATCGTGATTGTGTGTTTTTCTACTCCTCTGCGGTTCTTGGTATGTCAGCTTTGCCATTAGGAGAAGTAATTGTTGCAAGTGCAACAAAACCACCGAGAACAACAATCAAGATACCCAGTACATTAATCAATAAAGCTTCAGTGGAATAGCGCGATATTACCTTGTTCACTTGAAGGAATGTAGCTTTTTCCAAAATCCCAGTAACAGCCGTAGCCACGGAAAGCGCGTAAATATAAACACCGAAGAATACGTGCCATGGAAGCAAGGTGGCTCTGCGATTTCCCGAGCCGCCTGGGTACCAAAAGACTGCAAAACCTGCAGTCCACTGTAGAAAAGAAACAGTTGTGAGAAATATTCTCGCCGACGGAAAATGTTGATGGCATGTGAAAACCAGCAAAAACAAGTATCACCTGGACACCAAAGAGGATAAAGGTGGCTAGTCCCAACCAAGAATGCAGGCTGTAGAAGTTGTCAATGCCTTTATCATTGTGGAATTTCAGAGCTGCCCATATACCAATCAAACTCAAAACAAAAGCAATAAACTGCAGTGAAAGATGAACCAATTTCTTTAAGTTTTTCGTTCCTTCCACCGTCTTGTAAGCTAGCATGGCTGCAATAATGCACAACAAAAATTTAAACCACATTCCAAGGAACTGTGCATCAACTGAAACAACTAAGGAACATCTAATTCTCTGTAATTAAACATTCATGTAAAGGCTCAGTGTTTCAGAGATTCTGATTGATTAGTCTACTACAACAAATATGCTAACAAAATCTGCTCTTAGCTAAAATCATATCTAAAATATTGTTTCCTATAAGCCAAGCTAACAGGAAGACATTATTCTAGAAATGGTAAATTTTAGATTTTTTTTTGCCAACAGAAACAAAATCATCGCCTCAGAAAGAAAAGAGAAATGTGAATTTCTCCATTCATTAAAGACTAAGCTAATTCAAATCAAACTGCATAATGATCCTAATCAGCCCTGTCAACATCCAGGTGAGGTAAATTTTAGTTAAAAAAGACAAACATCCGCATCAAATTAACCGATTTAGCTTTTCTACGGTAACGTCACAATGTTCAAAAAAATTAAAAAAATTATATGAACGAACTCGATATATCCTACTTGTTTGCTATCCCGTCACATGTGAGTTTGTCGACCTTCCAAGCATTCCCAAAGAAAAAAACTACGTGCATTTGCATAGCCTGGTCAATCACAAGTAACAGAACACATCTATCTCTTCCCTAAACAGCTTATAAATTTGGAAAAATCACAACGCAGTCTCTTCATTAAGCAAATAAATTAGATCACTTGATAGAATGAAACTCACTAACAAAAAGCACAATACATCACTGAAGGAAAAGAAATCCACAAGCACTTCTTTCTGTGAAATCTGCATTTCCGATAAAATGATCCAAAATGTTGTCATATAGAGAATAGCAATGAATATCTTCTCTTCTAAATTCTCAGCAATAACATGCTTCCATTTTCAGGAAAAAAATACCTAACTACATCAACATGTCGACTCCAAATTCACATCCAATTCAAATCCTCCCTCCAAAAAACACACTTCAAGCATTTTCCGGACGCGATCACAGCTTAGATTCTATAATATATAGCATTTATCAATGATTTTTCCTCACATAAGTATAAGGCAAGCAAAGAAACATGAATAATACACTATTATGTACCTTCACCATTCATGAGAATAAGACCAATCACCATCAAAACAGGATGTACCTACAGAAATCAACAAAGACCCACATCAGATTTACACACAAAAACTCCAAATAAACATTAAAACACAACAAGTACGCATATGCTATACATTAAAAATAAGATTTTTGTTCTCAGAAACAAGAGATAATCCTCCTCTGAAATGGATATTCCAAGTAAGCACTAGAATAGTTACTATTACTCCCATTAATCTCACAATTGTCACAATGGGAAAAGCGATAGATGGAACTATTGCCATTTTTTCATTAAGAATTGAATTGTTGGTTGAAGAAGAAAGAAAAGAAAGGAGGATTATTTTTTCCGAAACTGAAAACCCAGCTTCGGGTTCTAGCTGCACTTTGAGTCTTTGACTTTCTCTTTGAAAATATGATTTGACTTTTTTTAAGATAAATTAATAGATTAATTAATTAAGAGTTAATCAAGATACAATATGAAACATTTTCAAAAGAATTTTCAAGTAACTTTTGGCTAATTTTGAAAAAAAAATTAAACTAAAGCAGATTTCAATTTTTTTAAAAATATTATAACACATATTTTACTATTGTCTTAAATATATCTAGATATATTTTAGAAATTATTAATTTATAGATACAATAAACTATGTATATATCATAAATTATTTAAACATTGAAATACATTTTTCTCTCATATTTCTTTAATTTGAAGTTGACATCATGGATCCAAGTAGTCTTTAGGAGTTGGAATGTAATTTCATGTCAAATTTATGAGTTGAGCATAAAAATTTTGCTAGTTTGTGCAACTTGGTGTATAGGTTTTTCATGTATGGGTGGCAATTCGGTTTGTTTTTATAAATACTCGTAATTTTATTAGCGAATTTTTTCGATCAAATATCATCATTTATGACATGAACATTATAAAAATTAAATTCATATTATTCGTATCATGTTTAATTATATACTTATTAATCGTATCATTAGATCAAAAATTGAAGTTTAATTTACATGAACATACATCCCACTCTCGAATCTACCACTTATATCTCTGTCCCATACATATAAGAAAATCTCAATCCACTATCAACACTTTGGTGTTTTTTGTCTGAGCCACGATATTTTTGGTCCAGTCAACCCATTGAGCCGAAACTAACCCAGTTTGGAAAGGAATTCTGGGTGGTTAAGTTTCATTTCTCTCCCAAGAGGCGCTGTCGGGATCGAATCGCAGTCCGCCCTATTAAATTCAGCTTCAATCACTACTGAACCAAAACACGCGCGATATCAACACTACGTTAAGTTTCCCTAGGCTCACAACAAAACTTAAAAATGATCCACAAGCAAGGACGTAACTAAGGGTCGAAAAAATCATTTAGATTACGGAGTTTTGTTAGTTCGAATATAAATTGTATTTTCATTGACGATTGTCAAATTTATCTTTAAAAATTACAGTCATTAGTTCACCAGACTCAATGTTCCCACCGTAATATATTTCTAAATTTGTCCTTATTATAGGGTAAAGGTACACTTGATAAATTAAGTGAAGGTTCATTTATGTGTCTCTTATATCTTAGAGGTGTATAAAGGCATTGGCGTGACATGTGTTGGGCTTTAAGGTGGAAGTTTGTTGACGAAAGTGGTTGTTGGATTTATTGGAAATGGAGTCCACTTAGGGCTGTTTTCTGCCATGGAAGCTTGGCTTTGAGGGACTCCATTTAGGGTGGGATGTGGGGATTGGTCGTGTTCAGGTGGAAATGAGTCCCATATGTATCATCTCATAAAGATGTTTGAGAAACCCCTGCGTAAAGTGCACCCTTTGTCTCCTGTTTTCAACTTTTTGCAGCGAAATGCATCCACGCTCCATTGGAACCACGTTTTTAGAGAAGCCAATATAGCAGCAAATTGTCCTGCTAATTTTGCAACCTCTAAGCTTGTCTTTGGTTTAGTTTAGTCGTTTTTTCATTTGCGTTTGAGATAAAAACACGATTATTTTACATACAACTGTTGAATTAAGTTAATTATTTTGTCATTTTAAAACTTTAAAAACACACAGAACATCAAACTAAACACAGACTTAAGTTTATTGACTCTCCTAGTTTTGATGTTGCCTCTTTGGGCTTAGGGACACTTTGTTTAATAATTATAATTTAGGGGGATTTCTCTCTAGTGTACCTATTTTTTATTAAAAAAATAAAAAATTATGATTTATTTTTGCTACATCAAATGACACAATTAATATCAAAGTGAAACCTTTGTTTTAACAACCCTACACTAAAATTCTCCCCATTTTTTCTCTCCTATGAATGAAACGAGTCGATTGGAATGGAGCCCTTCTTAGAATAAAAGTAGGTTTTTAAGGCACCAAAAGTTAATTTGAAAACATCTCTTTTGGTACGTTTTCTTTTTTGTCTGAACCAAGAGCGTAGAGCAACTGACGTGAGGTTGTTATAGCTTAATCAAAGATCTCGAGTTCGAATCCTGAATACGCAACTGCGTTAAAACTTGATTGTGAGAGCTTTTGTCGTCCATGTGGTTCATCTTTTTTGGTGCGTGATGAGAAGCAAATAGCAAAATAAAATGGTATTGGAGTGGTCCAAACACAACATTTGGCAGTCCCATGTTAAATATGCCTTTCTTTAAAAACACTCCAATTCTCACCACACTTTTCCCCATACCCCCTCCACATATATATTAAGGGTTCACTTTCGTCGGATAAGTGAAAAGCAGAAGTTGAACTTTACGAGAAGTAAAAAAATATTTCTTGTTTGATTACGTATTTAAAAATATCTTCTCGAAAAGTTAAATATTGTACTTCTCTTAATTAAGGAAAGTCACTTCCCTAGCAATAACTAGGGAAGTTGCATTTCCCTAAGTAAGTTGAGTTATTTTTACAAACTTATTCTTAATTTTTTTCATAAAATATTTGATTGGTCGTTGATAAAGACAATTATGTAAATATCAATTTATTTTTTAAAAAAATTCAATAAATATTAAGTACAATTTAAGCCAAACAACATATTTTACCAAATGAAAAGAATAATAAAATTAAGTATATTAAAAATATATAATATTTAAATAAATTATTAAATATTATTTAAAAGTATAAAATAATGTGTAATATAAGAAAATAATTTTATTAAAACGACATATAGAAAAATTATCATTCAAAAGCTTAAAAAAAACATCAAGACAGCTACTTAACACCGTGGCAGTAGCATTTCCATGCTGGCGACTATATTCTCACTCTCTCTCTATCCGTCATATTTCCCAAATTAGCCTTCATCCGCCGCCACTTAACTTTTAATTACTAAGCCTATTTCTGTCATTCCATCTACTCTCCAGAACACCCACGTTCTAATCCCAGACAGGCGGCCTCTGCAATTCCATGATTACCCCTATAAATATCTGTTTTTCAAAGATTGTCCCTCACAATATTTGCAATTCCTAGATTACCCCATGAGTCACAACCAAAACATATTAATCATAACCAACCACACTTACGGTTCGACCAATCAAACCAGGAGTTACATCCAGCTTCATCTCCACTTTTTTTTCAAATTTTCTATAAACATTTTAAGTTAGATAAATATTTATATAAATTTATAAAATTAATATTATCATAATACATAATATCTAATTACATTATATGAATAGTTGACTAGTATTATTCTAAATACACACAGTAACGGTTTTTAAAAAATTCCATATATTGGTTCGAATTAACTGGCAAACCAGTAAGAACCAAATCGAAAATGAAAAAGGGCAAAAAAGTAAAGTGGGAGAATGTAGTGGAAAATAAAAAAAGCAAAAGGGAAGAGAGAGAAGGAAACGTATAGGATCGGCCTAGTGTGTGTGTGGGGTATTGTATGCCATAAAAGTGTTATGTGAGTGTGTGTGTGGGGGTTGTTTCTTAGACGTTATCGGATTCCAATTCCTCTCTTAACCAATTCCAACTCCTTCCTTTCACTTCCGCTCTTTCAAATTCCAACCACACCCCCCAACTCTACCCCTCACAACGACTCGCTTCTACCGCTTTCCTATTAGGGTTTTTAGGATTCACGATTTTTTTTTGTTATCTTTTCTGCTATTCACTGGCTTCCCACTCCCAAATTTGTGTTTTCCACCATGTTTACGCCGCAGAAGAAACTGTCCTGGTCGGGATTTTCGCTCACTCCGCGTAAAGGAGGAGAGTCTAATGGGAATTCACAAGACGCCGTCGTTTTGAAAGGAGATGGTGCGGACTGTGACGATTTGGCTGAAAAGATCTCTAAGCTTGAAAATGAGGTTTGTTAGGGTTTTCAAAATTGTTAAAGTTGGTGTGATTTTTTGTTTAGGGTAGATTGACTTGATTAGTTGTTTGAGATTTGTTTATTGTGCTGAATTGTAATTGAATAGGTGAATCTTAGTTATGTGATTTGAATAAAGGCTTTAGATTTGAGGGTTTTGTGTAAATTCGCGTGAAGGGTTAAATTGGTAGCTTTTAGTTCTTCTAGTGTTTGTAGTAAATTCGAGTAAATCGTTTTGCATAATGTCGACAAAAAAGTTGTGTCTCCATTGATGAGGAGATTGATCTGTTTTTGTATTCGCATTCTGCATCAGAAATAAAATACATGATCAATAATTATGATTTCTGCAGTTGAATGTAGTTTCAGTCTTATTACAGAGTGATAATTCATCATTTAGAGTTGTTTTATCTGTCAATAATGCAGTTTATCTTTTCATACTCCTAATGTATTGCCGTTAAATTATTTTATTAGTGAACAGAATTCGTGAATGTGGTTAGTTTTTTAGGGTTATAGGCTTAGGAGAGAAGCACCGTTTGAGTTTTAGTACAGAAATCTGTTGAGGGAACAGGTAATGTTTAATGCTATCCATTTTCCATGTTGTTTCTACTTGTTCAATCGGTAGTGCAACAAACTCATTTAGAAAGCTTGTTTTCCATCTACAACAATTTTTTTTATTTGAAAACAAATTTCATTTTTATTATCTTTGGTTTTTGTTGAGATAGACAATGTTTTGTGCAGTTTTTTTTTGTTTATACATGCTTATTCATTTTGGAATTTTATTATTTTGCAGCTTTTTGAATACCAGTATAATATGGGTCTACTATTAATAGAGAAGAAGGAATGGGGCTCTAAGTTTGAAGAGCTTCAGCAAGAATACACAGGGCTCAAGGATGCGCTTAAGCGGGAGCAAGCAGCGCATTTGATTGCAATCTCTGATGCTGAAAAGCGAGAAGAAAATTTTAGGAAGGCCTTGGGTGTTGAAAAACAATGTGTGCTGGAAGTAAGTCTTCCCCCTCTATAGCTTTATTCTTCATTTAACATTGAATGTACCTGTTTCTAGTTGGATATTTTTTTTGGAGTTAAGAATTTACTCTAGATCTTTCTTAGAATTGAAATGGAAGTTATATCGATCTTTCATTAGTTGTCTCAGCTTATCTCATTTTCTCTGTTAGTTGAAAATATCTGATTAGACAGTCATTTGGAATGGTATTAGATTTGTTTTCTTGGTATAGATATTTGCTATTAGGAAACCTGTTTTTGGTTCTGAGGTAAAAATGGCCTTTAGTTGTGCCTTCTATCTTATAATTTCTATCTGACTATTGCATGATATGCATATATGGCTAAAAGTTTCTACTATTTGTGAAAATTATTCAATGGAGGATTGATTCTTTTAAATAATTATGTGGAGAATATTTTTTGCCACAGTTAGAGAAAGCTGTTCGTGAACTGCACTCTGAAAATGCAGAGATTAAGTTCACGGCCGACTCAAAGCTGGCTGAAGCAAATGCACTGGTGGCTAGCATTGAAGAGAAATCTTTGGAGATCGAGGTGAAATTGCGTGCTGCCGATGCAAAGCTTGCTGAAGTGAGCAGGAAAAGTTCGGAGATTGAGAGGAAATCACAGGAATTGGAATCTCGCGAAAGTGCTGCGCGAAGGGAACGCTTGTCATTCATCCAAGAGTAAGCTCAATGATTTGACAATTACAGTGACTCAATTCTCATTTTCTCTGTATAATCTTTAAACTCCATTTTAATGTTTTCTCTTGCCATTTACATTAATCAGGAGAGAAGCCCATGAGAATGCTTTTTCTGAGCAAAGGGAATATTTACGAGAATGGGAGAAAAAGCTAAAAGAGGGTGAAGAAAGGCTGTCCAAGGGTCAAAAAATTATCAACCAGAGAGAGGAAAGGGCAAACGAGAATGATAGAATCTTGAAGCAGAAAGAGAAAGAACTTGAGGATGCCCAGAAGAAGATTGATGAGGCAAATGCTTCATTAAAGAAGAAAGAGCGTGATATAAGCAACAGGCTCACTAATCTAACCCTAAAAGAGAAGGTATGTATTTTGTTCAGCTGTTTTTGGTTTAACTGTAATCATACCTGCGTTAACATGTGCCCCCATTTGATTTTTTGCAGGAATTTGATTCTACAAGAAAGAAATTAGAGTTGAAGGAAGAGCAGTTGCATGCACTAGAAGAAAAGCTAAATGATAGGGAAAAGGTAAATAATTTTTGCAAATTTCTGGTTGGTTAATTAAGAGTAATATGTTATTGTAAGCATTCTTTTACAACAATATGCTGTAAGTTTGTTACATGACTCTTTTTCTTTTCTTAACCATTTTCAGTTGCTAACATAAACATATAATTGCATTGGCCCCTCAGTATTACTTTTGTTTTTAACAATTTCTGCGGATAACTTTTTGATGGGGTATCTCTTGTACAGAAGAATATGGGGCATAGACATTTGATGGGTTTTTGTTTCTATTTTATGTTAACTCTTTATCAAGATTAAGGAAGGATAGAGTAAGCTCTTTTTGTCTGGTATTCTCTGTTCTTTTGCACTGCATTTTGTATCACTTATTGTTCACTTTCAACCAGCATACAAGCCTCTGCTTTCTCAGGGTTCTCACATTTGATAGGTTTTTTCCCTGTTGTTCATTAAGCTTTTTTTGTCTGAAATTCTCTGTTCTTTTGCCACTGCATTTCGTATCATTTATTATTCACTTTCAACCAGCATACACACCTCTCCTGTCTTAGGGTACTCATTGATTGAAGCATGTAAATGGCTTGCGCATTGACTGCTTTAATCAGAAAGCCTGCCTTGTGTTGTGTATTTCTGCTTATAGTAGTTGCTTGTATATTTTTATTTGTTCTATTTTGGTTTAATTTTGATGAACTTTTTACAGGTTGAGATTCAGAAACTTCTTGATGAGCATAATATGATTTTGGATGCTAAAAAGCGTGAATTTGAGTTGGAGGCTGAGGAGAAAAGGAAATCACTGGACGAAGAGCTGAAAAACAAGGTAATTGAAGTTGAGAAAAGGGAAGCTGAAATAAAGCATATGGAGGAAAAACTTCTCAAAAAAGAGCAGGCATTAGAGAAGAAGTTGGAGAAGCTTAAGGATAAAGAGAAGGAACTTGAATCTAAATCAAAAGCTTTGAAGGAGGAGGAGAAGGCATTTGCTATTGAGAAAAAAAATTTGGAGAAAGAAAAACGAGAGCTGATTACTGAAAAGCAGGATTGTATGAATCTCAAGTCTGAGCTTGAGAAGATAAGGGCTGCCAATGAAGAACAGATATTAAAGATACGCGAAGAGAAGGAGCAACTCCAATTAACTGAAGACGAAAGATCTGAGCATGTCAGATTGCAATCCGAGTTAAAAGAGGAAATAAACAAATGCAGACTTCAGCAAGAGCAACTTTGGAAAGAGGCTGATGATTTGAAGCACCAAAAGGAGAATTTTGAGAGGGAATGGGAAGAACTGGATGATAGAAGGGCTGTGATTGAAAAGGAGATGAGGAACATTAACGAGCTGAAGGAAAAATTTGAAAAGGAGAGACTCTCTGCCGAGGAAAAAATTGAAAAAGAGAGACATGCAACACAAGAATACATATCGAGAGAGCTGGAAGTCCTTGAGGTTGCTAAGCAATCATTTGAGGCTAACGTTGCACAAGAACATGCTTTGGCTGAGGAGAGGGCTCGAAGTGATAAAAACCAAATGCTTCATGAAATTGAATTGCGAAAGAGTGAACTTGAGACTGATTTCCAGAGTAGGCTGGAGAAAATGGAAAAACATTTGGATGAGAAGGAAAAAATGTTTGATACAGAGAAAGAACGGGAGTTGAAAAGCATCTCTGTCTTGAGAGAGAGAGCTACAAAGGAGATGGAAGATCTGAAATCAGAAAAACTTAGGACAGAAAAGGAGAGGCAAGAAGTTGATGAAAACAAAAAATATCTGCAGGAACAGCAACATGAGATGAGAGAAGATATTGATAAGCTTGGTGATCTTAGCAGGAAGCTGAAAGATCACAGGGAGCAGTTTATCAAAGAGAAAGAGCGATTTATTTCTTTTGTTGAGCAACTGAAGAGTTGCAGCAGCTGTGGTCAAGTAACTTCAGAATTTGTTCTTTCTGATCTAATACATTCAAAAGACATTGAAAATGCCGAGCTTGTTCACGGTCCCAGACTGGTCAACGATCCTGTAATGGGAGCTGATGCTGGGCATCTTGTTTCTTTAAACAGGCAAGAGAATGAGGTGTCTCCCAGCACAATAAATTCTAGATCTCCAGTATCTTGGATTCGAAAGTGCACTTCAAAGATATTTAATTTCTCCCCTGGTAAAAAGACTGAGGCTAATGTGGAGGGGCCTTCAAAAACGTTAGATTTCACTGGAGATGAACAAGAGACATCTCTTGCTGTTGAAAATGAGTCGGTTGATGTACTGAGGGTACACTCTGACAGCAGCATCAGGGAGGCTGAAGGTGGACATGATTTGCCTGCCATTGAACAGAGCAACATTAACAGTGAAGCTCCAGAAGTTAAGGAATCCCAGCCTTCTGATGCGAAGCTTGGTAGGCAGCCTCAAAACAGAGGCAAAGGTAGAGTCAATAGAACACGTTCAGTGAAGGCAGTGGTTGAAGATGCTAAAGCTATACTTGGGGATGACCTAGAATTAAATGATAAAGAAGATTCTGCTTTGAAAGCTGAAAGCCATGACAATGCAAGTCTTGTTAATAAAGGAACTTCAGGAAATGCTCGAAAACGTGGCCGTGCGAACACGCCTCAGATGACAGTAAGCGAACACGATGATTACAGTGAGGGACAGTCTGACAGTTTCACAGCTGGTAAACGCAGAAAGAGGGCACAAAAAGCTTCTGTTGTTCAGGCTCCTGGTGAAAGAAGATATAATCTACGACGGCCCAAACTGTAAGTTTTGAACTTTTACAATGTTATATGTTTGTTTATTACATGGGTATCTGAAACAGGACAATAGAAGCTGCATATTTGAGTAGATTTAATAAATGTTTTAGAAGTCTTTTGCTGCATAATTAAGTTAATGTCATTGTTATCGTTTATATATTCTATGCAAACTGCTCATTTGATCCAATCTTTTATAGCTGAATGATAGATCAGAGTTTCGCTTAGGCATTTTTGGACTATAACATGGTCTGTTTTGTTGTGGTGATCAGTAGTGGTGTCACAATTGTAAATGCAAAAGCCTCATCCCAGATGAGTGTTGGAAATGAGGATGAAAATGGAGGCACAAGAGTTCTGGACAACGAAGATCGCTTGAGAGCGGAACCAGCAGCTTCAATGGTTGCCGCTTGTGAGAATGGTGAGAGCACAGAGTTTGTGCAGGTTAGTGGTTTAACCATTTTTCTTGATGCTATCTTTAGTTTGTGGTTCTATTGTCAATTTCACGTCGTGGTGTACTTGTGGCAGTATGAAAATGCAAGATTAGCCGAGAATGTGGCTTTGAGTGAAGAGGTCAATGGCACTGCAGATGGAGTTGAAGAATATGGCAACGGAAATGAAACCCCCAGAGAGAACGAGGACGATGAGGAGGACGAGGAAGAGTCTGAACATCCGGGCGAAGTCTCGATAGGGCGGAAGCTTTGGACTTTCATTTCGACATGACGGTAGGCATATGCTGTGTTTGCATGGATTGGTTAGGGATTGGGTTTGGGTTGTTAATGTGAAGTAGGGAGTGAGTAGTAGTAGTGTGGATTGAAACGTGGTTGTTTGTTGTAAGGCCTACAAAGGGTCTTGATTGGGGTGGATGTTCAGCTTAGGACGATGGTTTTGTTGGTTAAAATAATACTTACTAGATTTGATGCGGTGACCAGTGCAAATATTAAACACTGGACGCTTCTTTTTTTGTATCTCTTTGAAAATGCATGCACAGGTCGACTATTTATTAATCATATAGACCACCACCACCAATTTATGGTTGTCGGTTTTTGTTTTGGCCACGATCAGTGATTGCTAGGATGTGTAATTTTTAACTTGATAATAAGATTAAATAAATTATAATATTTAATAAAAAAAATTACTATCACAATTACGATTTTGACGGTGCTTATCTCCAGCCGAGCTGAGCTTAATTATGGTTATTATTTTGAACAATACGAAGCAAGAAATCCAACAAAGATACAAGCCTAAAAATTGTCAACAATACGAAGCCAACAAAGATACAACCCTAACTCGCATGAAATGTTACAAAACTATTTGCCTCCAGCTAAGGCCATCTAATCTTTTGTACAATTGCCTCTCTTTAAAGTCCAATCTCGAGACATCTGTTGTATCTAAGATACATGAATTCTTCAAGTTAAATCTATGTGTCGCTCATCATCTTCTGCGATGGTGAGGCCGATCGTACCAATCCCTCCTCTCGTTGGTCTCATTTCCAGATCTCGTCGACCATGGGGAGGCATAATCACGCGGCGAAGAGCGTGTTGTCCACGATGCGTGAGGCGATGAACTGTATGAACTATGAGTTACATAGTCTTCATACACCAGTGCACTTCTTCCTCTTTCAGAGTGTGACCGTGGTAGGGTATGCGGAGAATGTCTAGGGCTCTCGAAGAGACGAAAAGAATCGTAACTTCCATACCTCGGTGGGTAACTAGTAGAGGTAAATGGTGAGTCGACACCTGGAGGTCCCTCATTCATGTGTTCTCTAGACAATCTTTGCATATACTGTATGCTGATGGGTTCTGATGATTGGTGCACTTTCTGGTGTGATCGACTTCCAAATGGCTCAGAACTTGAAGGGGTGGTAGCCCACAGTTTTTCATTCGCTTTTTCTGGGATTGGTGCATTTATTCCAGGGAATTTCACTGTCTTCTTTCTTTGTAGTTTGGAATTCTCTGTTTCAACAATTTCACCGTCTTCTTCTTGTTTTTCATTGACATCCCCATCAGCAAATATCGTGATCCCTGACGGCTCATCGTCCTCATCCACATCTGAAATATGAAGTAAAAGACATTAATATATAGAAAAGAAAGCTTCCCCTTAAAAGCAATAAAAAATTCAATAAGTATAGTTTTTATTCTCAGTGTCATATCATATGCATATTTTGACATTTCGAAACGTTTAGGATCAACTTTCATCCTCCTCAATCCCCAGGAAAAGAATAGTGGCTACAAAAGAAGAAAAAATAACTTTGGCAGATTTCAGATAATGGCTTTACAGATGAAAAATAATATTGCAGATTTCGTAAGGTGGCAGGCTGACCAGAACCAGAGCGGGATCATACATTTAGCAGCCAATTACATATCCAAGTGAAGCCAACAGCCACAGTTTTCCAATGGTCTATAGTTAAGAGTTTATCTACCAATATATAACCCAAATGCAGCAAGCAAACAAGAACTCCTCAAAATGCAAACGCCCATGTCTTCGTATGACATGGAAGGTTCAAGATAAAGTGAATTCCTTCATCCGTGGATAAGGGAAATGAAAGTCAACAAAGGGATTAATTAACCACTCTTCATGCAAGAAAGCTTTCAACATTATTGCTACTGGTTGATTGATTATAGTTATTAAGGATCAAATTTCATATAAGAAAATAACAGTTCGAGTACCTAGATATCCTGGTGGGTATCCCAGTTCTCGCATTCTGTTAAGCCAAGGAGGTGGATCAAGTTCCTGCAAACCAAATTCCACAATACAAATGAGTAAGGAATAAAGAATACATCATGTAAAAGTTACATCTGGCATAACCAATATTCAATCATCTTTATAACCAAGGGCAAATATCATAACATAATGTTGCTACACAATAGCTACAAAACAATCAAGAAATCTCAGTATGCATCTCATTTTCCTCTACGGTTTTAAATCTGAAGTGACAAATTCCTGTTTTTGAACATCTGTGCCCCCAAGCTTCATTTCAACAAGATTTTATGAGCTTCGGTGCAACAGTGATATTTGTCCACAATTAAGTAATAGCAGATAGGTAGAAATCATGTTGCTTGTGAAAGGGACTTGTCCAATTTTGTAAATATGAACAAAAACCAAAACTAAATTTCAATTAGATAAATGACAAAAATAATCAAAGCAACTTGCCTCAGCAAAGAAAGGAGGTACAAAATAAAAAATTAAGTTTTCTTTCTAATTCATCTTTGAACTATTTTGGTTAGCTTATCATATATTGATTTTAATTTTAATTTATCCTTGGCTTGTCTCGCTCCAGACAAGTTGAATTTTGCAGCTTCCCATCTAAGAGCCTCAAAGTATGCTGCATGGCAACCTCAAATATCGTTGCACCAAAAAATGGCCCTACATTAAGTACATGGTACTGAGATCAAATATGAGACCCCCATCACCAACATATTTGCGATTTTAAACAGCTAAAAACACTAAGTACAGACAAAAAACCAAAAAAAAAACCGCACGTTTAAGTATATAAACACTAAAAGAAAAAAAAATGTAAGGCATTCTATAGACACATTTGAGGTCTTTATCTATCATTTGACTAGGGAGTCTTTTCGACATTATATCTCTTGGAAACTTGCAAAATAACAATGTTTAATGTTCATAAGTTATATCCACTCATGGTTCAAATTATGTGCGGGAAATAAACAAATAAAGACAAAACTTTAGTAAAAAGAAAAATACAAAAGGCCAGTGGCGGGAGAAAATTTTCGTCACCTCCTCCAAAATGTTTCAACCAACTCCACCAACTGGAACAAGAAAATTTTCCTACACAACAATTATGTTCTTTATTTTTGTCTTTGCATTAACTGGAGGCGGCTGAGAACATAAGAGTTGGGGTGGGTAAAAGAGGTAGGGATAACTGGATAAGCCTAGGTTAACTTGGAAATGACTGCTAAATAATTACCTAAAATATCTTATAGATGTATCTGCAGGGTTGGCCCCAAACCACGTGGCTTGGAAGAAAGAATTCATATAGCCAACCACAATTAACTTGGGATTAAGGTTTCACTTTGTTGAGCAATCTCATATTTGCATTGAATATAGATATTGATGGACAACATCATAATACAACATCGTATAGACCTCTGCTGAACAAACTTAAATTCTTTTTAGTTTTACTTGTGTTTAAGAAGACGAGCGTCAAAACAACTTATTGAAGATATGATGAAAATAGATAATGAACTTTTCAAAAAAGTAATAACGGATTTCATTTTTAAGACCTTACCCCAATACCCAAAAGATTACGTGTTTCAGCATCAAGGACACCTGGCTTCAGACCATCATATTTCCCACCGGATGAGCTTAGATAGTAACGCTGTGGACCAATACTTTGATTCTTTTTAGCCTTGTGTTGGTTTCGGGCAATGTTAACAGCAGCATTATCACGAGGTTTAGGGCATTCTCTCAAAGAATGGCTATAAGAACCACAGTTGAAACAGCGGGCAGCATCATTGACTATTTCCAAGCCTCTGTAAGATCGAAAACAATAAGATATACTATGCACATAAGGTCATCAAAAGAAAACAAGTACTATTGAAAACATGCAGTAAATTAGAGCATCACATTGGGTAATCCACTGTTAGAACACCAAACACACATGATTAATTTATAAGTTCCCAATGCTTGTGCTTGTATGAGTTTCAATCCAGCAAACATCTCAAATGAACAAGACATCCAAAATAAAGAAGCCAATAAAAAAAATTATCTGTGAAAGATAGAGACAACTTACCTTTCAGCATTGTTTGGTCCATCTTCTGTAGTCAAGCCTAATGCAAATCCACGGTCATATAGAGGCACAGAGTTGTCATTAAGGGTCAAAATGTCGTTGTCCTGTTCTTTCCTTGTTTGATTCTCTACCCAGAAAGACTACAGTAAAAAAAGAACTCTTCAAAGGAACAAATAGATATGATAGATGAATTAACCAAAACACAGAAACTTAGTTTTTAACAATGTCATGAAAACACAAGCTTAAAAGAGATTTCCTGGCAGAATGATTATATAAATTTTACGATAGAACACTACACTACATTGGCTGACAGCTAAACTTAACGGATGAAACATCAATTCATACTCAAGGTGATAAAGGTACAAATACAATGAGCTTTGCCACCCAAGGAAAGCTGTATTGCAAAAATAGTTTACAACTACAATAATATTATTAACACTTCACTACATCAGCTGACAACTAAAATTACTATGTGAAACATCCATAAATACTCAATGCAAGAAAGGTTTGCGCTTCGAATACCCAAGAAAATACATTTTTGCAAAAATAATTTATAACTTCATAAAACACATAATTGTAACAGGCTGAAACTCAAACTCAACCAACAGTAATGTAAAGACAACAAAAACACCACAGCACAATAACAATTCCATCAAAATCAATGGGTTTAGTTTTTCTAGTGTAGAACAATTTAGGAAACTGGTTTAAAAAGATTAAAATTTATCTCACATATGATGAATTCAGAAAGCACCACCCAGAATAAGACAAGTCAAGATGGCCTAGCCTCAGTTACAGTTGTGTTCATTACATATCCAATTCACATGCAATTTAAATCAAAGTTTCTAACAGAAAAAACTTAAAACAGTAAACCGATAAATCAAAAAGGTGCAAATTGGGTCCCTAATAAAAATATGTCTCCTCTTTTAGTGTTCCCTTTCAAATATACTAAAGTATTCAGGCTAATTCA
Source organism: Breynia disticha f. nivosa (assembly GCA_948193385.1). Taxonomy (NCBI): domain Eukaryota; kingdom Viridiplantae; phylum Streptophyta; class Magnoliopsida; order Malpighiales; family Phyllanthaceae; genus Breynia; species Breynia disticha. The sequence goes on along the minus strand of CANYCX011920803.1, from coordinate 11,449 downwards.
CTCCTCAACTTCAAATTTTCATTCCTATTATGCTTATATCCCTACCTGCATTAACATGAGAAAAGATATTTGGATTTGTAAATTTCAAATGATATGGACATATCTTCGCTTTTAAAAACGTTATTTGAAATTAAAAAGCTTCAAAATCCAATCATAATACAATACAAAACAAAAGAGGAAATATTGGCTAACCCATACGAGTCACAGCATCAATATACAAAATGTTGACAACAGAAACGGTAGCGTGATGGCACAATGTGACCATTTGGAAGGTAAAGGAAAAAAAGGAGAAAATTGCATAAAAATGCATATGTACCACAGAAGAGGGCTTGTCTAGGCCAACACGAAGAGCAGGAAAGTATGTCTCTTCACCAGATTCTACCACTTCATTGCTATCCTGAAAGATTAAAACCCACATATTAGACAGTTATATAAAAATTCTCCAAAAGATTGTATTGTTGAACAAGCAGTATAGGAAATACAAAAATAGATTTTGGCACCATCCATCTAGGAGGGTAAGACTGAGAACCACACTGCTTACAGAAAGTACAGCTCCACAATATTGAAAGAAAAGGACAATAGCATGTATTATAACACGGATATCAGCATAATTTCAAACAGGCCATCAAAAACTAATGCTTTTGTTTCAAGAAACTCACTTGGGATGAAAAGTCCTGTTGTGAATGCCATTCTGACCACTGTTGCAATAGTTCTTGAAGCTTCTGCTTACTAGCGCTAAAAACCATAAAAACAGCAACAGCAAAAAAATCACTGAAAACACTCAATTGCAAAGATCAAAGTTCTTCATTCCCCCAAATGATATTCCATGCTAACCTTGTTAAAGAATTAAACGAAACATGCACAGCTGCTTCCTCAATTTCACACGTCATCCTTGCCCTCTTAACACCTAATTCCGCGTAAAACAACATACAGCAGCTTAAATAATTCTTCCAAGATTTTTGCGTGAATTCATAAATAATCAGATAATTCAGCGTAAAACAAATTGTACCATCATGCCATTAGTTAATAACTCAAAACTCATTATCACAAAACTCATGCTAACATCAAAGTATAAAACTATTACAAACAGATACCAGCTTACATAATTCTTCCAAGAAACTTATGCGAATTCATAAATAATCAGATTAAAACACAAGGTAACATATATACCTCTAGCGTCCACATTTCTATGAATCACACTTTCATCCACCCCATTCTCCACATTCAGACCACCAAAGCTAAAATCTTTGACATTTTCTTCAACTACAAGTTGAAAATTTTCGACTTCCCGAATCGGCGAATAAACCAAATCCATATCAACCTCATGCTGAGCTTCCCCACTAAACTCTCCTTCTTCAATTCCAACAATCACATCATTACACGTGTCCTTTACACTTTCACCAACCCCTAACTTCACTTCATTCGAATTGCCCTCGCCGACACTAACTTCACCCTCCTCACTGCCTTCCATTTTCAAATCCTAAGCTTTACAATTAGTAAATGACTGAAAAAAAAAATCTTTAAGAAATTTGGAACATGGAAAACGACGAATTGAATACGTAACCTTGAATAAGCAAAGAATAGACGAGTACCTTGTTTTAGAATGAAATAAATTTAGGAGGATAAGGAAGACGAGAGAGAAATTAGGGATTTCATTTCAAATATCGTTCCCTCTTTCTTTTTCCTTTTTATTGTCTTATAGTTTTTCTTTATTTAATTATAAATAAGATTTTGGTTGGGATCTTTAATCATGAAACTTTAAAGATTAGGATATATATGTCAAAAGTATTTTTTTTTTGTAATTTTTTTATTTGTAAAAGTCAAAAAGTAAAAATAAAATATTAAAGAATATGAGAATATTTAAATAATTTTAAATTTTAAAATATAAATATAAAAAGGATATGAAATTATGAACAGTTAGTCGTAATATAAAAGAGGAAAAAATAAATTTTAATGTATTTCATTAATTTATTAATAAAATAAAATTTAAATATAAAAGCAAAAATGTAACATTTTCATATTTTAATTATTAAAATTACAAAATTAAAAAAAGATATTCACTAAAATTATTCATCCTTGGCTAGAGTGTATATGTGACTTGGTGTAAAATAGGCTAAAAATTTGTATTAATTATGTTATAATTATTTTATACTATTTTTTACTAAAATCAAAATGTCTCATATTAATCATATTGTAATTGTATTATATAATTTTTTATTAAATATAAATATTACGAAATTAAATATCGTTTTATAATTATATACTTAGACATCGTCCTATAATGATTTGAGATATGAATGTGAAACAAAAAAACCATTGGCTCCACAGAGTCCTTATCTCCAAAGTCACATTCACAACAAGAGTTTCCATTTTGACTTCCAACTCACTTGATTGTGATAAGAAAGAAGGAAAAATTTGTACTTTTCGAGCAATATTAATTGTAATTTTAAATTCATCTTTTCGAGAAGTCAAATATTATATTTCCTATATTCTGCTACTTTTATTATTTTATCCGTGAATTTATTTTATAAAAAATTTAAATGGTTATTGATAAAAACAATTATGTAAATATTAATATTAATTATAAAAAAAATTCAATAAACATTATCAATTTTATAAAAAATATAATTTGAAACAAACGACATATACCCTTACTTTCTGAAAAATTAATTCCCAAAAAATACAACTTGTAAAAAAGCGGACTTCCTAAAAAATATACTAATTTACATTCACTGGTACCTCCAACCCCTTCTCTTCAAGAGTCTCTTCATGAAATTCGACTGCTCTTATTTTAATGGTGGAACCGATTTGTCTAGTTGGGTTCACACCACAACAAAAGTTGAAGGTCTTCCTAGCCAGCATTTTCAACAACTAAAATTCTGATACTACATCACAATCTCACACAGCAGCTTCATCTAAATGCTCATTGTTCAACATACAATGAAAAAACTCTGAATTATGGCAGATACAACTCTCTCTACCCAATTTTTACCATAAAGCACTCCCAAAACAAAATAAGCAAAATGGAAATGGTATGGTAGTGCAAATTATAGTCGCTAACAGAAGTAATAGTAAGGCAATCTTCTGCTATAAATCATATACATTAGCAGCCATATAATCACGATTTGTTCACTTTCTGAATACAGGAAACTGCAAATAAACTAACCTGAACATAGTTATTATGGCAAAGAAATCGTTTCACGTGATTCTCTTCGCACAAAAATGAAAACTGAAGGCTCACATCTTGCTTTTCTTTCTTCCCTTTGCTTCTCTTTCTAGCCTCTTAAGCTTCTGGCTAATAAGTGATGAAGAAGAGTTTCTTTCTGAAATGGATGCCTGCCTAGCTTCCCTGGCTTGTTTCAATTCAGAAAGCAGGCTGAAGGCAGACTGTTTAGTAGCACCAGCGGGTGGTTCAGGCATTGCTGGAATTCCCAAGGCCTTCTTTACGGCTGGAGATTTAAGTGCTGAAATACATACATAAGAAATGTCCCAATAGACTAATGTCAGCATCATCTATTAATATACGTTATCCCGCTGTATATGTCATCTTGCTGTATCGTACAGGTTCAACTGCTAGTACACTACTATTAGTAAACAGCAGAAGACACTAATAAGAAAAAAGAGAAACAAAACCAAGCTTTCAGCATTTTTCCAACTTAAGTTACTATACTGGAAATCTAACTACTCACCTAGGCAATGGGCCACTGAGAATAAATTTGTTGGGAGCCAGTAACAAAATATAGCCTGCAAACATATAAGAGTTCGAGTTCAGTGTTTTCCTTTGGCAATGGATGTCATGAAAATATCACATGCAGAAATGAAGAATCACATTTGGTAAACTCATGGTCAATGGAATTGTCAAGGCAGCAAATATTCTTGAAACATTTCTCATGGTGCCGGCAGCAGGATTTGCATTCATACTTTCTTGCGTGCTTAACTGAGGGACAATTGGAAAGGCTTCAATGAATCAACAACATAAAGAAAATTTCGAGTGTAAAAGATGATCATGTTTTTGCAGAAAAGACTTATCCGTTGAGAATTAAATAACTGGAATACGTACTTCTAGTGTTAACCACATAGTCAAAGCAGTCAAAACAGGAAAGATGTATAGACTATCAGGAACGGTCAGATCAAGAAACCAGGCTGCTCCACCATTTTTGAATGATGCCACCTTTTCCACCATATTTGATATCTGCGTGAATATGTGACAGAAGCAGTGAGAAGGTAAAAGTCAATTCAAAACTAATTTCTCCACTGGCAAAAATACTTAACAGAGAAATTCATCTCACCCCAAGAAAAAAACAGAGGAAGACAGGACCCTGAATAAAGAGCCCCTTCACTGCACAAAATGGAGTCACTCCATGTCTACAAATTACAAACAAGGATGGAAAAAAAATTGCCACAGAAGAGGGAAAAAATATATTTGAAATATAACTGATGGAGCTGTGACACCTGACTTTCAATTCAAAGAGTGAATTACAATGTCAATACTTAATACTGGTTAAATGGTTTTTAGAGTAAGATCGAAACTCAACTAAAGACAAATATTTAGCAGTGGCAAATCTACTAAACAAAAGGCATATGAAAAGAGAACCGTACACCTCTAGTTCTACCTTGACATTGCATTACTAGATAATCCCACCTAAGAGTACAACTATAGCGCTAAATTGTCATATACTTTTTACAGCCAAAAAAGAACTCAGAAACTGTTTCTTAATACAAGCATATGAAAAGTTGCTTACTCCTTGAAAAGATTCTTTATTTTTGCTTGTCCCTGGGAAACTGCTATTGGATCCATATCCTAGTATATAGAGAAAGGGAGAGAAAGAGACAGAGTTAGCATCCTTGAAAGAATGTGTTAGTGCATGTACTAACAAAAACTATGTTCTTGATAGCATTCACATGAAGAATGTGTTCTTGGTACAGGTATATAGCAGAAATATCAAATAAAGAACGTGCCATAATCCTACTCAGGGATTTATACACATTTTCAATAGCACAACTAGACAATTTCAGATGAAAAATATAACTTGCTGGGCATTCAAGTAAGTTTCTTTAAACAAAATATGGGTTAATAATGCTCACTGCAAGAAAAAAGGGTGTTCAAAGAGATGCATGCGGATAGTGTAGCTGAGAATAAACAAGCATCGTACCTGCTCTTTTATTTCACGCTGAATTTCCTCCATATGCGGTTTCAACAGCTACACAAGAAAAAAAGTTAAGATAACAGGCCCAAATATGTCAAAAATTTGTCTCAGGAGTCAGGAGTAAAGATGATGAACTTATGTGGAATATCAAGCATGTAAAACATCTTCCACTCTACGTCATCTTAATCCAATTCCAACCAGCGTAAACATAATTACTCAATTTCAAAAACACGTTCAGAAACTTCTAAACAACATAAGAAAAAATCAATTATCTTCTCAACTAACATCAAATTGTCAAAACAACTCAAAAACATAATTAGTAAGTAGTAGAGGGTGTGAAGTTGCATAAACTAGTTAAAGAACATACTGCTAGTTTTGCACTTGACTTGGTTTGATTAATCATCAATGGAATCATTAACGTTCTAATCAAAAGAGTAGCTAAAATTATGGAAGACCACCTGAAAAAAAAAACAAAAGAAAGAAGTCAAGACTTTGATCAGAATTGTCAAACAAATGTTCATAAAAAAATATTAACAAGGTTGTTTCCTAATTGTCGGTTCTTCAAATTATGCAGGGAGCTAAGCAAAGATTATAGAGAGGAAACTGGGCCTACAGAGATTAATTGCAATAAACCAATTTCGAGCATTTTCATTGCCCTCTATGAAATTGTTCCTCACCAGTTCAAACCTGTATACGAATGAATTGCATCAATAAAATGCTCTGCTACGGGAAAGTAAGCATCGGCAGTAGCAATAGCAACTTCATTTACGGGAGGTACTTGAGTAGCCACAGTTTGAGCAGTTGTGTCACTGACAACCTCCACGACATCACTCATCACACTAATATTCTCCGACTCTCCACCTACAGTTGTTGACATATGCCTGGAAAAAGAAACTCCACTTGCTGAAGGAAAAAATTCAACGCATCTTTGGTTAAACGCGCCATAGTTAAAGCCACCAAACGAAGAAAAATTGTTAAAGCTGCTTGTAAAGGACCTCCGTTGCAACAAATTACTAGATCCTTTCTCAGATGAACCCTTATTAACAACATTGTCTTTGCCATCATCGTCATGGAGAATGTAACCAACAGAAGGGAGGTATCTCCTCTTAACAAGGCTTGATCTAGTAACGAGGCAACGCATAAACAACATTGGCAAAATAACAAGATTCCCCTGAAACATATTGAAAATTAGAGTTAGACTCAAAGCTGTTACAATTAGAAGTCAAATAATAAAAAGAGCTAAATTCGGTTAACATTTCCAAGATTTGTGCTTTACCATAATAGGAGAATCATAGTACATCTCTCACCAAAAAATCATAAAAGAAACAGCATTACAAAACAATACACTCGAACACAACACCAAATTAGAAGCAGATTATACAATTTTCTCAGAAACCAAAGAAAATAAGTAAAAAAAAAAAGAGTCAAAGTTGAGAAATTTGTGATCAAAGTACGTAAACTAGCTCAAATAAAAGATTTACCTTCAACTGTTAATCCAGAGAGAGAAAAAGGTAGAGAGCGACAGAGAAAAGGGTTTAAAGGGTTTAAGGTGTGGAGTTTCCAGTTCCAATTTTTGTCCTCAGAATTAGATCCAACGGTGGAGAATGAAATTATATTTTATTTTCATTCTCTTAATCCTATAATTTTCTCTAGACCAATTTTTTTTTAAAATAATTGAATGAATTTGAAGCAGAAATTTGTTATTTCCATACTTTTTTAATTATATATTTATACTCAGAAATTAATATTTAATATAAAAAATAAGATAGATCGATATATCATATTATTAATAAAAAATGAAATTTTTGATTCAATAATATATTTTTATGTATATTATTATTATAGAAGACGAATTCCATGAATTCAAATTTTATAATATTTTATTATTAATAATATTATTTAATAAAAAATATTATGAAATGAAAAAAGGGAATTATCTCCCCGAGAAAGTCCTACTTCTCCTCTTCAACCATGCACTTCTAGCAGCGTTTCCTGTTAATTCCACCACTTTTACTTCATCCTTCGGTGCTTCTTCTGGTTCTAAAAACACAGGATTTCCACACACTTTCGACCCTGAACATTCCCCAGACGACGATGGAGTTTTCGTAATACCATTCTTAACCTCATCACTTGAACTTTCTGCTCCTGTTTCTGATTCTTCCCCACCGTCTTTCTCACCATTGCTGATTTCTCCAGAGGATGATGTCTCACTTAGTGTGTGAAAAATGGTCACGCTTTCTTTCTTCCCACTGTGAAAAGAATGGCTTCTTGGGGTGTTCTCATCAGCATAAACTGGAAGCAGTGAAGATTTAGAAGTTCTGTCCCTTCCTAAACTGTATGTTGTTGAAAGTTTCATCTCAATGCCTTGTCTTTCTCTTACTAAATCTCCCAATTCTTCCATAACCTGACGAGATGATGCTTCTTCTTCTTCTACAGCTTTTGTTTCCAGTTCTGTTATTGTCCTGTCAAATTCTTTCTTCTTTTGTTGAAGTGAACGCTGCAATGTGTAAAATTCCATTGTTGGATTATGATACTGAGAAAATGGCATCGATAAATGTAGAAAAAGAAGAGTTGGAAACAAATGTTTTACTCTTTTCTCCAGAAAGCTCCCTAGGGTTTGGCCTTGAAGCCTCTTTTTCTTCCAAAATATGCAGCAGAATCTTACTAGTCCGGCTAAAACTACTAAAATTATAGACTCCAAAAACAGGAACCACATTATTGTCCTCCGGTTACCTGAAAAAATAGAACATTTACGGGCTCCAAGAAAAGTTTCATGCCTTATTAATAGTTCTCATCTCTGAAGGAATTGAAACTTGCCTGTGTAGATGTTGCGATGCTTAGGCCTTGTTTGGGAGCAGGTGGACTGAAGTTTTTCATCTGGTAGTACATTATACATAGATGGTTACTTGTAACTCACACTGAGGAATGATGAAAACTAGAAAGGATTATCAGAGAAAGAATTTTACATTTGCTACGGCATTGCATTGAGCTTCCGATCCCTACGTCAGTCATGAAAACAATGTCAGAATTCAGTTCCTAATTTCTGCGTCAGAATTCAGTTCCTAATTCCTGTTAACATATGCTAAAAACATTAAACTCAAATATTCTAGAATGAAAAATGAAAACTGTTGGCTGAATATTACCTGAAGCAGCGATGAAGGCGAGAAGGATTCCTTCATCCAGTGAAAAATGTTTCAGATCACTCTGAGACAGGAGGGTTGAGAATTTTCCTGGAAGTGAACAAAGGTAAGAAGTTGCGATTCATAATGCAAGAAGAAAGATCACCCCTGAAATCCTAACTGGAGGATCAAAATTTACCAGGATAGATTTCAGACCAATGTATGGCCCCAGTTGCTGGAACCACCAAGGTAAATACTACACCTTCAGGTTTCATGGCGGAAACATAAGTACAATCACCAATTATGCGGCTAACTTTCCCTTGCACCTTCGTTTGAGATATATAAACTGCATAGCCAGAGCAATCAAGGAGAGGATGAACTTGTGCAACATGATCCAGTTCAGATACTTTAGTGAATCTCCTCAGTTCTCCAATTGGCGAGATTGAGTACATGTATCCATCTATGGAACCAATAGATATAAAACCTGCCATGTCCATTATCATAAAAATACAATTCATTCTAGTTCAATGGTCTTGAATACACAAATTACATACCATTAGAATCCACAACAGGGTCACATTCTTGTGCACTCAATGGTCCAATAGGTCTCTGCCATAAGATATAACCAGTGGAAACATCTAATGCCAACACCAAAGTCCTGGTGGGTACAACAACGTATACACGACCGTTGTTTCCAGGAGTGATGATGAAGCTTTTGTCGAACGAGCTTAGATCTCGAATCCAATTAAAATGAAGACCGCGAAGAGACAACGAGTAAAGTTCTCCAGCAGTATTTGAACTCTGCAGGTTCCAAACCAAAAGTTGCTGATAAAATGCATTCAGAAAGACTAAATTTAACAGCATCAGTGATGAATTTAAGGGGCCCCGTGGGGGCAAGAAAAGCCCTTTATAATAGGAGGTGTCGTCAGTTCAATTATGGATAGTGCCCCCATTGATTATTGTCAAATATGTGGTTTAAGAATTACAGTTATTGATTCGTTGGAACTCCGTATCCATTGTAATATATTTCTAGGTCCGTCCCTGAACAACATAAAGCTTAGAAGTACTAAGATAGCAGAAATAAGCATGGTTAAACCTTACATAGATACTAGCTTCGCATTGATCAATCACGGGCGCCGATGCAAAATAGCAGTCAGTAACTCCCTTCCGGCATCCCAAACGGTAACCAAACCGGAGAAGCACAGGTCCGATGCTCCAAAGTATCTGCCCTTGCATTGTGTATGCAAAGAATCCTCGGTTCTTGACATTGATAAAAACTGATGAAGTTGATGTGCTCACAGCAACACCAACAATTTCATCTTCACCAGGTTGGCCTTTATCAGGTCCAAAGAAAATCTCAACAACAGGTTGAGAACTTCCAATATCGAGAAAATTCAGTTTTAGAACTCTGCCCTCTGCAACTAAATATATCTGTGAAAAAGCATTATGACCAAATAATGATCAAAACAAAACAAAACAGCATTTGAAGTTGCTGAGAGAATTTCACCTTTCCTCTACCACCATGAACAGGAGACTTGGTAGTATTACAAGTAAAACCCAAATTCAAAGTCCAAGCAATGGTTCCATTACTTTCAAATGCAAAAAAGTTCCTGTCTGAACAAGCATAAATCCTTCCATCATTTCCGATCAAAGGTTTTGAAAGCCTAGAACCTGAAAATCTTGTTGAAGGTCCCTGAACTGAACCAGAAAGAACCAATCTTTACTCACTACACAAACGACTTTTCTACGTTGCACCAAAGTGGGATTTTTCAAAATAAAATGAGCAGAAGAGAAGGTTGAGAGAGAGTTACCAGAGAAAAAGTTGGAGGGTTGAGAGGAGACAAAAGAGAAGAATGTGAAGAAGAGGAGAAAAGACAGAATCTGCATGTTTAAGAAAATCAGACATAAACTCAAGAGAGTTGAAGTGAATGTAAGGATTTGGCTGAAGATGTATGTACAGAGACCTTTGTGTTTTGATGTAATAACTGTTTTTCTTAACCGCCAGATTCCATGGATTCTTTATAAGTCAGTTTAATTTTTTTAAATTAATTTTTTTAAATATTACTTTCTTGAGCAATTTCATTTCCATTTCAAATGCTTATTTCGAAGCTATTTATTTTGTTGTTGCATTGTTTATAACAGTAGCGATGTCCAAGATATCTATAATTTGTATATATTTTAAGTAAACATAAAATAATAAAAAAATTTGTACATTTAAATAAAATAAAATTACAAATTAATATTAAAGAGAAAATAAAATATTTAAAGTAATTATATTTAAAGATAATAAAATTAATGACTGATTAGATCATTTAGAGATGAAAAAAAATTAGATAAAACAAAATATTTGAACTCTTTAAATAATTTTTATATGATAATATTTATAGAGTGGAAGAAAGAGAACAACTGGAAAAAAAAGTAGGGATAGTAAAATTAATGACTAATTAAGTTATAAAAAAAATAAATTACTTATCAAAAATATAAAAATGCAAAAAATTAACACATCAACTTCATTAATGTTAAATATTTTAGTTAGTTGACATGTGTCAAATATTTATTGTTAATATCAACAAATTTCTTGTTAATATAAGGATTCCAACAGCACAGATGTAATCTTTCAAAATTGAACCTATGTGATTTTAAATGGAATAAGGTTTATTTACGATCTTAATGTTTGGACAAATGTTGTATTTTGATCAAAATTAAACTTTTAAATTAATTTTGTATCTAATGTATGAACTGTTATCCGAATTTAAGTTTTTGTCAAAAAATTAATTCACGATAGTGTGTGTGGTATAATTGTAACGCCCTCCATTTTAAGAATTTTTAGTAAATTTTGAGTTTATTTCGTTATTAGGCGAATAAATTTTTCGCGAATTATTTTTAATTAAATATTGGTGGGAGAGTGTAGAGGGTGTTAAGAATTAAAAATGGAAATGTAAAGTCGGACCGGGAGAGAGAAAATGTTAAAAGGAAGCAACGTATTAAGTCGGAGGCAAAACGGTCAAATCAAGAATGGATATATATATGTTAACATATGAATTATTGCTCATTCCATCCAAACCCACGTTTGAAGCTACCAAACTCAAACCAAAAATTTCCAAAACCTTAAACCGAGCTAGACTTCATCGAACTGTGGTAATTGGAGGCCGTAGGATTGAACTAAAAGCGTGAATTTGGTAA